>JAMZAV010006541.1:0-71935 GCA_024449915.1 Sweltsa coloradensis
AGGCCAAAATGCGCCTCTCTAGCCTATGATCAGCTAGGGAGGCCTAAGGTAGGGGGAAGAAAAGCAACATTACAGGGTACTCAACACATGGCTCACTCACTCGTTTAACAACAACTTTGGCGTTTGCCTAGTGTTAACCAATAGTTATGGTGGTATGGTATGCTGGTGTATTGCACGAACTATAGGAATGCAGGGCCTTCAAAGTCCTACTCGCTACCTTCCCGTGGTTTGGCCTGTGAGTAGGGGAGTAGTGTATTCCCCAAAACTAAGGACGAGCTCTGGCCGGTTGGGGTGCGTGTTGCAAAGGGAGCTCTCGCGCAACTTTTTATCACACCATTCTTCATTCACACAGCCTTACTCATATTAATTTACTTCTTTCACTTTTTTCGTCTCCATACTTGCCGACCCTCTCTGCAACGAGCACTCCTCCGTTCCCACCCAGTTTAACCCATCCTATCCAACATCCTCACTCCTTCCCATTAACCCCCCTCGTCTTCCCTTACGTTCCTCCCATTGGAAAGAAGAAAATATGGTGGTAATTCACAATTATGGAAAAAGAAAATTTAAAAGATTCCAATACAATTGACATGGGCAATGATAACTCTACTGTTGAGTGCTCATAATCAACATTAACTAACTAACTATAGCAATGCACTTTTGCCTTTTGCCTATATAGTGTGTATCTCAAATCCATTTTTTGACACTTGTCTAAATTCCGATACAATTAACGGCCGCGAACGACCCGACGCACCTTGGCAGTGGCCCACTTCCGGCGCTGGCCCCTCGGAGACGACGGTATCAGGAACCTTCCGGTTTGTAAAGTCCCAAGACGTATACCTAGAGAGTACTTTGTCAAACCTTCAGCCCTCTAGCTGGTCGGCAAGGGGTAGAAGATTAAGCGCCAACTTGTGAATGTTTCGAAGTGATATGGTGGAGGCGCCGGGTCCGAGGCAAATCGCGAGTTTCGAAAACGAATTTCGCTTTCGTAAAAATAGAGTTGGGAATGTGAAATTTCACACGCGCACACGATTCGTCAAGTTTCTAATGTATAATAAAGGTTTTGCTCCCGGCGCCGCGACGCCACGCGACGCCTGGCGTCGGTGCAAAGAAGGGCCCTACCTGGAGGCGTCCCCCATGGCAAATCCGAAACACACGGTAGACGAGGGTATCGTGTCAAAGTTTCTGATCCCTTGGTGCTCGGCAAGAGTAAAAAGACCAAGAGTGTAAAATTCCGAGTGAATTTGGTGGAGGTGCCGGGTCCGCAGTAGTTTATAAATCTAATTTCACTCTTGTACGTACGCCGAGCTCGAACCGTTGATCTGAGAGAAACGTTTATTTGAAAGGAAGGCATTGGAAAAATGATTACAATGTTGAAAGTTTTATTTCCGAATCACAAAAGAAACGAATCACCGAAATTCCGTTCGTTAATGTTATACTATGTAATAATATGTAAAATGGAGATTTGAAATCCCCCGTCTGGGCCCGGGGAAGAATTTGGCCAGAGCATGGCTCTGCTAATCGTGCAAGGCGATTATAAGAGAAAAAGTCCACCTCGCAAACATCAGCTAGAAAGAGCGGAGTATCTTACTCCCCGAAACTAAAGGCGAGCTGTGGCAATCGTCGTCGGGGACCTTGTCCCCTTCCCTTGACAACCCTCGGCGACGATGACAATGACACAACGAACGATGACAAAGACGATGACGACCGCGACGTGAGAAAACCCCCTTCCTCCCCTTACCCGTGGCTGGCTCTGACCAGCATGGGCCCCTCCCCCCCCCAAGGTTAGAGTGGTACATTAATTCCAGCTTGCAACCTTCTCGTGGTTTGGCCCGTGATTGACGGGGAGTTCTTTTTCCTGAAACTAATGGCGAGCTCTGGGTCGTCGTCGGGGAAATTTCTCCTTCCCTGTGACTACCTCCACGACGGCGACAATAATGACAACACAGACGGATGATGACACAGACGGAGACGACCACGACGTGGGGGAACCCCTGCCCTCCCCATACGCTTGTGGCTGGTTCTGACCAACACTGACCTGTCCACCCCTTGTCCCCGCGCGTCACCTCTAACGTCCCTCCAATCGTCTCGATTAGCCAAGTTGCATAAATATGAGACGTTAAGCAATAACAAATCAATTAACTAATAAACTACATTATCACAATATGCACAATATGACCTAACGGTTGAAGCGCCCTTAAACCTAATAAACAACAACAACATCCAAAAACATCTCAGGTAATACAACAACGAAACAACAAAGGCAAAATTTATTTTTTATTATCATAATTAAAATTAATCAAGGCCGCGCCCTACACTCATGTCGTCGTTTCTTAATCTTTTTCCAGTAGTGTCAGGCCTGATGTATTTACGGTCTGATTGCAGTTTACGATATTGCGGTCAAACATTAAGATGTTGACATCTTCAAATCACTTGACGTTTTCTCTCACGCTGTCATTGTTTAATGCACATACTTCATTATTAAGAATGAATTGATAATGTCATACTAGCACTTCTGAACCTGGTACACAAAAACTGGTTTCTGCTTCAGTCAGAAGGCAAATTAAGTTCATGTTAAAAGGTCGTTTGGTTATTTGGTTGTCACTTGTGTTATAATCCAACCTCCCGTCTGTGCCCGGGGTAGAATCTGGCCCAGAGCATTGCTCTGCTATCTATATGATTCCGGCGTTGATTCGTGGGTGTTCGCTCTGTCCATACCACTGATTGCTTTATTTCCTATTAAAAATATCGATCTTTGGTTGGTTATCGCTCACTCGTCGATTGCGTCGGGCCCTACAGGGTTGGCTTGGTCGCTTTGATTTAAAGTCCTCCACTGAAAATCAGTTATATAACTGAGTGGATAGACTCTAAATACAATTTATTTTTTATTTTATTTATTAATAACTACATTATCACAGGAGGCGCAATATGACCTAACGGTTGACGGGCCCTTATTTCAAGTAAACAAAAAAATTCTTCGCTGTCACTTGCTTCATAATTCAACCCCCGCCTGGGCACGGGGTAGAAATTAACGCAGAGCATGGCTGTGCTAACTAATAACTACATTATTACAGGAGGCGCAATATGACCTAACGGATGACGCGCCCTTAATCCAAATAAACATGAAACAAGAACAATCGTACGTGGCGATGAAACAGCTAAAGTCCATCTCACCAATGTGTGTGGCTCGTTGGTATTGTTGTTAGCGTATCTGCTTCCAATGCAGAAGGTCCAGGGTTCGATTCCCGCCATAGTCAGAATTTTTAAAACTTCTGGATTGGACTGAGGTCCATCAGTTCTTGTCTTAGGAGTTTGTAAACGTTGACTTTGAAACCGTCCTAGCAACGAAGCACATAATAAATTCAGAGTTGTGCTGAATCGGCCTTGTTGATTCTGGCGTTGATTCGCGGGTGTTCGCACTGTCCATACCACTGATTGCTATATTTCCTGTTTAAAATATCGATCTTTGGTTGGTTATCGCTCACTCGTCGATTGCGTTGGGGCCTGCAGGGTTGGCTTGGTCGCTTTGATTTAAAGTCCCCCACTGAAAATCAGTTATATATACTGAGTGGGTAGACTCTAAATAAAATGTATTTATTATTTATTTATTACAAGCCTGTCTGGTTATGCAGTAACATAGAGACTTAGAGAAAGTTCCCCTGGACTCTGAGTGGGATGGTGGACTGCTGGGCTACCCTGGATCCTGGATGGATGGTCAGCGGTTGCCTGGTAGATCCCGGATTCACCTCTCCTTCCCGTAGTCTTCCTGTTCGCCACTTCCGACGGCTAATCCATGTGGGTTCTTCGTACACACACGTCTGGGTTGTCACACGGGAATGCCTTCCGGCCTATAAGTAGCCTAAATGGTCACGTAAGCGCGCGACGACCTTGCTTGATTATGGCTGAAGTAACACTCCCCGAGAGCCGGTGTCGTCGCTCCGAGGTTCCCCGTTGGTACACGTCACGAACCCGTGGTCCGCCAATCCCAGGTCGCGCCTCCGCCCCCCTTTCAGACTATTAGCGCCACGTGCCATCAAGGTAATAGCTTCCAAAGTCCAACATCAGTCCGCTTAATTACTTGATAAAATACCTGACGACGGCGGAATGCAGGCCGTTGCTTGGTTCCTACGCCCGTGTTTATTGTGAAATAGCCGATTATTGCTGAGTGGAAGTCTGGGCCACATCCTAAGTTGAGCGAATCTCAGCCGTTGACCTGGGTAGTTTCCGGTGTAAATGACGTCATGCAAGATTGTGACATCTTCCTGATTGAGTGGACACATGTGTAAGGGTCTTACTCTAATAAATTACATGACAATATTATACTCCCCAAACCTGGAGGCGAGCTCTGGCATTGGTCATCGGAGACACCTCCCCTTCCTTGACGACCTTTCGACGACGATGACAATGACACAACAAACGATGAAAAAAAACGATGACTACCGCGACGTGAGAACCCCCCCTTTCCTCCCCTTACATGAGGCTGGTTTTGATCAGCATTGGCTCCTACTCCCCATATCCCCTAGACTAGAGTGGTGCATTATGACCTAAGGGTTTGACGCGTCCTTTATCCAAATAATAATAAAAACAAAATCCGTCGCTGCCGAAATATCATAAACAGTCTGGGCCTCGGGTAGAATTGGCCCAGAGCATGGCTCTGCTTATCTTAAAGGCGATTCAAGAGAAAAAGTCCACCTCGCAAACATCAGCTAGAAAGAGCCGAGTATCTTACTCCCCGAAACTAGAGGCGAGCTCTGGCAATCGTCGTCGGGGACCTTGTCCCTTTTCCTTGAAGACCCCCCGGCGACGATGACAATGACACAACGAACGATGACAAAGACGATGACGACCGCGACGTGAGAAACCCCCCTTCCTCCCTTTACGGGACGCTTGCACGCCCGACAATACCTTGAGTGCGTGTGTTGATATGGGATACTTACGTACCCAATAATACCTGGAGTGCTTGAATTGAAATTGAAATTGAAAATCGAATTGTTTGAAGCCCGAGATCTAATTTCTAGCGTTTATTTTTTTACTTGTATTTCTACATGAGTGTTTATTAGATAAGTTTATAACAATTATTCAAATAATTATTAATTTTTTATAGATTTTGCTTTGATACCCATTACCATTATTTTTTTCTCATATAACACTTCGAAAACAATATAATTATTAACACACCATTAACTAATCTAATTCATTTTTAATGTCAAAGGCGCGCAATATGACCTAACCGGTTAAAGCGCCCTAGTTTCTCACGTCGTCGTCATTTGGCGCGTTCTTCGTACTGTGTTAAAGGGCGTGTTTATCAGTGTGCTGTTATATAAAGCGTTGTGTTTCTAAGTGTCTGCGTGTGAACAGACATTATCGATGACATTTCAAACTAGTATTGGTGATCGTCAGGACCCAGGTTCGAATCCCGTGAGTGAGAAACATTTACTATGTTATACAAACACGAGTGCGGGGTCCCCAAAATAAAGACCCCGTCTGAGCCCGGAGTAGAATGTTGATCGTGTTCCTCTGCCGATCGTACGAGGCGAGAAGAAATAGGAAATACCATCTTTCAAACCTCAGCTATAGTGGTTAGGTTAGGGAGTGAATTACTCCCCTCGACGACCTCCCCTAGACGACGATGACAATTACACGACGAAAGATGACAATGACGATGATAACCACGAGGTGAGAATTCCCCCTTCCTCCCCTTACCCGTGGCTGGTTCTGACCAGCAAGGGCCCTTCTTCCCCAATCCCTGGGCTGGAGTGGCGCATTATGACCTAACGGTTGACGTGCCTAGAAACTTCTATCATGTGAAAACGGCGACAAACTTTCCAAATTTATCATTAAAAGTAATTTATTTAACATTTAATTCACTTCATACACTTTTCCTTTTTATATTATTTCCCATTCAAATAAATAAGTTTTGTTTTGCCATAACGATCACCTCCACCATTTCCTTTTCGCTACATTTAAAAATCAATATAATCAGGAAACACACCTTTCTCATTTCATCAACTTTTAATATCACAGGCAGCTCAATAAGACCGAACCGGTTGACGCGCCCTAGTTTCTCACGTCGTCGTCAAACAATAGCTAGACTTATGTATGTTAAGACACTGGGAACCTATAATATCTGGCAGTCACACCGGTTTTAAGGTAGGGTCTCTAGGTTGACGAAGCCTCAGGCGTTGACCAGCTAAACTGAAAGATATTATAGTTAGAGTCATAGATATCTTTACACCTATAGTAGGCTAGATACGCAGTCTCCAATACCTCCGCACAGGCGAGAGTGTACCAAATTGAAGCGTCAATCTCACCCATTCAAGATGGCGGTTTGGCGTTTTAATTTATGCTTTTTTAATGCATTAAAGTATTTTACTGGATTGTTTGATATGGTTTTAGCTTGTGCAGCATGGTATTGAACTAACAGAAGCAATGCAAAGTTATTGCATAAGGGAATTTAGTAATCATTTGGTGTTAAAGTCTGATATGCTCACCTGCCAAACTGGCGGCCATCTTTAAAAATATTTTTCGATTAATCGCTCCCATCTAATTAACATGCAAACTCACCCATTCAAGATGGCTTCCCATTGTCCCGGAAGTGGACCGCTGACTGCTAGTCTAGCCAATTATATGGGATGTCTATGGTTAGAGTACCGAGACCGACAATGCCAGTAGCTGGAGTCAATGTCCCCTGGCTACGACACAATGAGCAACACACCTACAAACAAATTGTATTTCAATGGCTTCATCGTAGATAGTGATAACTTCTTCATTTTACAGAATATCACAAAATCCTTGATATTTATCTTTCTAGTCGTTAGTTACTTAGTGGATAAAACATCTTTCAATGAGTTTATTTTTTAAATAGTTGCACGGGTCATAAAAACTGTAGAACCACATTAACATAGCATTCCATTTGACAAATATATAAGCTAGGTAACACTCATAAATTCATATAAAATAATGTAATTTTTCAATTCAATAACTTTTTTTAGTCTATTGTTATCATTTTTATAATTTTATTTTCTCGTGTTTACAATATGAAAAGCAAGAAACAAATTAATTTAATTAACATTCAATATCACAGGCGGCGCAATAAGACCTAACCCGTTGACGCACCCTAGTTTCTCACGTCGTCGTTATCTCTAATACTCCAAACTTGTACTTTTGCATGGTAGACCAGGCATGCCCCCATGGGATGAACCCGGGTAAAAAAATTGCAAAAAAATTCTTCACCAGCGAAAAAAATGCCAAAGGCGACCGTCTCGGGAATGAAAATTGAAACATCCCTGGAATGTCCGAATTTTGACTTTCTCCACACAACTCAGGTCCTGCCTGGAGATGCGCCATTCCCTGGGTGGTCCCAAAATTTGAAAAAAATTGGGATCAAAACTGTGGCAAAAAAGTGGCGCAAACCAAAATAACACTATTTGCAAGCTTATTTTCTGGTATTGACCAAAATCCAAGATAGTCGCCAAAATGAAAAAAATCCTCAAAACCCAAAAAGCCAAAAGTCCAAAAGTCCCAACTCACACTGTCCCGCCTGGATCCGTCAAACCGTCTGCCCCCTGGAAAATTAACCGACCCAAAAAACAGCACATTTCCTGAAATGACCGTTTTCCATGTCCACCACTGTGCCTCGAAAATTATCGGTCAGAAATGACGTCACTATTTTTTCCGTGTAGCCAGTGAAATTCAAGAGGGCACAAGCACCCAACACGAGCCAAAGTACGTCTAACAAAATACCTAAGTCTTGAATACTATCAAAATAACAAATTAACTCATCTCGTCAACTTTCATTATCACAGGCGGCTCAATAAGACCTAACCGGTTGAAGCGACCTACTGTCTCACGTCGTCGTTTACCATTGGCATCGTCTGGGCCCGGGGAAGAATTGGCCCAGAGCATGGCTATGCTTATCTTAAAAGGCGATTTAAGAGAAAAAGTCCACCTCGCAAACATCAGCTAGTAAGAGCGGAGTATCTAACACCCCGAAACTAGAGGCGAGCTCTGGCAATCGTGGTCGGGGACCTTGCCCCCTTCCCTTGACGACCCCTCGGCGACGATGACAATGACACAACGAACGATGACAAAGACGATGACGACCGCGACGTAAGAAACCCCACCTTCCTCCCATTACCCGTCGCTGGTTCTGACCAGCATGGGATTTTCCTCCCCATATCTTCTAGGCTAAAGTGAAGCATTATGTCCTAACGGTTTGCACGCGGCACGCCTTCAATCCAAAAAAACTTTTAAAAACATTCTAACCTAGTGCAGTGAAATGTGAATAACCCGATAGTTACCCAACTCTCTATGCGGATATCACGTCGAGTTCCACACTGTGGCGAAACTAGGCGCCCGCAGGGCCCACTCGCCAGTTTAGGGGGCCCCGTTAAAAGATTTTTTTTAAAACAGTATATCTCCCTGTTTGGAAAATATTGTAAATGTTTTCGTTGCTTTAACTCTGTCTAGGTCCGGGGTAGAATGGCCCAGAGCATGGCTCTGCTTATCGTAAAAGGCGATTCAAGAGGAAAGGTCCACCTCGCAAACATCAGCTAGTATGAAGGGAAGTATTTTACTTACCGAAAATAAAGGCGAGCTCGGGCAATCGTCGTCAAGGACCTTGCCCCCTACTCTTGACGACCCTCGACGACGATGACGACAATGACACCACGAACGATGACGAAGACAATGACGACCGCGACGTGAGAACCCCCTTTCCTCCCATTACCCGTGGCTGGTTCTGACCAGCATGGGCCTCTCCTAGCTAAGGTAGAGTGATGCATTATGATCTAACGGTTGACGCATATCAAAATAAACCCAAAAAATCCTACCCTAGGCCACATTGGTACAATAACTTAGGACCTAAAGGCTGACTCGCCGTCATCTAAATGATCTTAAAAAACTAAAAAAGATAACTCCTCAAAACTTGAAGAGAGCTTTAGCAATCATCGTCGAGGTGGTATTGTCCAGAATTCAAATAGGCCCCACACGTCTAACTAACGGATATCCCTTAACCAGAGAAAAGGTTATTCCCATATTATGTGACACATGTGATGTACCTTAACCGTACATCATATAATGCAGCAGAATGTACCCGATATGATGCCTTACGCACGCAATTTGATCTCTTCCAAACATATAAAGAACTACTAGTATATGAAAACGGCGATTAAATTTCAAAATTTCTCATTAAAAGTAATTTAGGGAGAACAAAATTTAATTCACATCAAACACATTAAATTTTCTATTCAATACAAATAAACATTTATTCTTTTGCTATTACTATATAAACATAGAGTACAACGTATCTTCAAACACACCCTAACCTCATTTTATTGATTAACAATAAACACAGGCGGCGCAATTTGACCAATCCGGTCGAAGCGCCCTAGTTTCTCACGTTATTTACATTTACATTTTTAAACTCTGTTATTTACATTTACATTTATTTATATGCTTACAGTGCTTTGACGCTGTTTGAGTCTCACTTATTTTAAGGTACCAGACTCTCACAGGCAAATGCAACAAATCATATTGTATTGTCAGGAAATCTACATAATAACACATTGGTTGTAATATCGTCTGACCTTGGTGGAGGTGCCGGGTTGATACCGAACGTGTGTAATCCTGTATGTCTCCTCGGCGTCAAAACAAACAAGACTTAGTGTGTTATATTTGTTTCTATACTAATTGTTAGTGGGAAGCTGCCCAGGGTGTGATCCATGCCCCTCTTCAGGGCCCGGATCCACAAAGGGGAGTTAACCGAAATCGGAGTTAAATTTAGGAGTAAGCCGTACTTTACTCCAAATTCGGTATCCACAAAAGAGAGTAGAGCAATTTTCGGAGTTATTTAGCTCCCAAATTTAACTCCTGCTTTTTATTAGGAGTTAAAATATTCAAAATGGCCGACCGTCACCACCTCAGATCTTTGATGATGAATTTTTAACTAAATATCAATATTATATCGATTTTACACTCAAATTTACAATTAAAAATTTGTATTTTGCGTGTTACAACTATTCCCGCGTTTGAAATACAAGTAACATCCCGCGCTGTTACAGGTTAGGTTAGGCCTATCGATCGGCACGGACATTTTTGTTTGTAAACAAGATGTCGCAAGATGTCTTGGCCAGTAGGCCTAGACCGACTGCCGAGGCTTTGACATCAAAATACTGGTTTATTTTCACTGTCAGTCTATCAAAATATGTTACGGTTTGTTTGAGGCACTAGACAGTACATCTACAGACGAATTTTGACGTGGTTTTGCCAAGAGATTGTCCAGTTGCTGGTCGAAGTAGGGTTAGGGTAGGCCTAGGCCTGGCCCCTACCCAGTGAGAGATGCTGGGTGCTGGCCCAATCGTCAGATTTGAATAAGGTAGGCCCTAAGTCTGAGATTGAATGCATGGCCCTAGTCCGTATAGGCCTAGCCTTGGCCTAGGCGCTAGGCCCTAGGCTATCCTAGGGTCTGTGGTAGGCCTAGGCCCTAGGGCCGTGGGATAGGACTAAACGAAGTTTTCAAACGCTTTGCTAGGCCTGAGCCTAAGCAACAAACTCTTGGGTCTAGGTTTAGCCTAGCCAAGCCTTTTGTTAGGTCTACCAGACTCTAGGCCATGCTTGGCCTTGTGTCGGGCTAGGGCCAAGGTCCTAGGCCTACAGGTTTAACCTCAAAATGTGAAGGCAGGTCTTGTAGGGTCTAGCGGATAGGCTAGCCTAGTCTTACTCTAGACCTAAGCCTACAAAGTCTTCTACAGCAGTTGGCTTTTAAAAATTATTATGATAATTTGAAATTCGTTCCAAAACAAGTTTTAATAAAACTCTTTTCTATTGGTTTCAATATGGAAGCTGTGTTCTCATTGGCTCAATTCCATGACGTCATCTATGACGTCATCACTAGTGGGAGCTATTTTACTCTCGTCTTACTCCAAACTTAACTCCGCTTTGTGGATTCGGAAATCGGAGTTAAAAGTCGAACTAAATTTTGGTAGTTAGACAGGAGTAAAAAATGGGAGTTAAATGGATTTAACTCCGAAAATTAACTCCTCTTTGTGGATCCGGGCCCAGGTGACTAACTAGGTATGTTGCGGATAGGATATTGTGAAGGGAAGACCGAGGGCTGTTTAAGAGGACTCAATCCCTGAGCATTTGCATTATCGACTGAGGAAAACCTCGGAGAAAACCTTCAGTCAGGATTGCCGGTCTCGACGGGATTTGAACCGGGGCCCGAATCAGAGTCAACACTGTCGGTTTCTTGTCATGAATCAGTCAACATTCACGTCGTCTTTAAGCTATTTCGTTAATAATAGTATGCTCTGTCTCGTCAACAATTTTAGTATTTTGTTTTACAGCTTAAATTTCCTTTATTTGTTTATATTCGTTCTAATAAATAATTTTTCTTTTTCTGTTACAATCACCTTCTTAATTTTTATTTTCTTTGATAAACTAAGAATACAATATAAAAATCAAAACACACCTTAAACTCATATCATTAACTTAAAACATCACATGCGGCACAATATAACCTAACCGGTTGAAGCGCCCTGTAGTTCCTCACGTCGTCTCCTTGGCTTTAATTACACTTTCAAAGTTTAAGAAAACTAATTTTTCTCATTCACATTTAACAAATCTTAACGAGCGGTACATAAATTGTTGACGGGCTAGCATGTAGTACACGTAGCTATCAATACACGGTGACATGCGTGTTGGTTGAGGAACGGACTTAAGTTCCGACTTAAACAAGTTTCCCTCCTTAACAGAGCGATGCTATTGATCAGGATAGAAGCAGCGGTCATATGAGGCCGCCCCTAGCGAGACGTAGCGAACATGTGTATTGTATTGTAGAGTTAGCCCAGTCCATGGCTCTGCTGATCGTACAAGGCGATTCAAGAGAACAAGTCCACCTTGCAACCATCAGCTAGTAACAGGTGAGTATAAAACTCCCCGAAAATAGAGGCGAGGTCTGGTGGTCGTCGTTGAGGAAACCCGACCCTTCCCTTGACGACCACCCTGACGACTAAGAATATGATAAAACGAACGATGACAAAGACGATGACGACCGAGGCTAGAGTGGTGCATTATGACCTAACGGTTGACGCGTCCTTAATCCAACTAACCAAAAAAACACATTTGTTAAATTTATTTTCATATTACTATCTTCACTTTCATTTTCGTTTCTTTTGTAAGCTTAGAGAACAATACAATACTTATATACACTATAAACTCATTTAATTAATTTTCAATATCGTAGGCGGCGCATTAAAACCTTACCGGTTGAAGCGCCCTAGTTTCTCACGTTGTGATATCTGTTGTTGACGATAACAACACAATGGATAACCTATACCCGCGGCTGGATCTGACCAGCATGGGATGTCCCTCCCCATATCCCCTAGGCTAGAGTGACGCACATGTCCTAACGGTTGGCACGCCGCACGCCCGTTATCCAATTAAACTTTTAAAGTGTTCGAACATAGTGCACTGAAATGTGAATAACCAGATAGTTGCCCATCTCCCTATGAGGCCCTATAAGATATCATGTCGAGTTCCACAAGGATCCATAATATGCCCTCTTGCTTCCCCATTATGTTAAAGATTCCTCACTCTCCGTCTGAGCCCAGGGGTAATATTTGGCCCAGAGCATGTCTATGCGTATCGTAAGAGGCGAGATGAGAGACAATGTTAATCTCGCAAACATCAGCTAGTAAGAAGGGTAATTTTTACTCCTCGAAACTAGAGGCGAGCTCTGGCAGTCGTCGTCGGGGACCTTGCCCCCATCCTTTGAAGGGTAGTATTTTACAACTATTTTACAACTAAAAAATTCCCAGTCTGGGCCCGGGGTAGAATTGGCCCAGAGCATGGCTCTGCTAATCGTAAAAGGCGATTCAAGAGAAAAAATCTACCTCGCAAACATCAGCTAGTATGAAGGGTAGTATTTTACTTCACATAAATAGAGGCAAGCTCTGACAATCGTCGTTGGGGACCTTTCCCCGTTCCCTTGACGACACCTCGACGACGATGACGACAATAAAACCACTAACAATGACGAAGACAATGACGACCGCGACTTAAGAACCCTCTTTCCTCCCCTTACCTGTAGCTGGTTCTGACCAGCATGGGTCCATGCTCCCTATTTTCCCTATATGTTAGTGGCGCTTTATGAGTATGACCTAACGGTTAATGCACCCATAAACCTAATGTATCCAAACATCAGCTAGCATGGGAGCATTAAACTCTCCGAAACTAGAGTCTTCCCTGGCAGTGGTCGTCGGGGACCCCTCCCCCACCCTCGACAACCACCGCGCACGACGGGGCCCTCTGCTCGTAGCCAGCACGGGAGCTTCCCCTACACTAGAGTGTTCTCTGGCAGTGGTCGTCGGGGACCCCTCCCCTCCCCTCGACAACCACCGTGCACGACGGGGCCCTCTGCTCGTAGCCAGCACGGGAGCTTCCCCTACACTAGAGTGAGCGCATTATCTCACGGTTGGCCACCATTTAACCAAATACCTCAATTATTATTAAATTTATATTTATCAAAATAAATAATAATTAAAAACATTATGTTATAGCAATAATGAGCATTTTATCTTTTTATAAACTAAGAAAACAACATAAAAACAAACAAACACCGCATTCAATTTATTTCACTTGCGGCGCAATATGACCTACCCGGTTGAAGCGCCCTATATTCTCACGTCGCCATAGTTCCGCAATTTAACGCTCTCTCTGAGCACATTTTTAAATTATTATTGCTCACTTTGTTGAAACTGACCGTAAATATGCCACTTAATAGGCAATTTGTGGTAATTTTACAAGCTTGCGTAGGAGAAAACTATTTTAAATGTAAAAATGTGCTCTGATAGCCACATCGCACATCTCTCGTTATCATCGTCCAAAAAAACATAATGAAAAATTTCAGATATTTACTTAACTGTAGATCATTGTTGTGTCTGCATCTATGTAGCTAATTAGATTTATTTAGTTGTCCTCTATTGTAAATCAGTTTTATGACTGAATAGGATAGACGTTAAATAAATTAATAATAAAATAAGTAAAATAAATAGTTCACATGTTGTGTGTGAATATTGGAGGTCGAAAGGCGGTCTTGATTTTATGTGATATTAGGTGGATTTGCCGATCAAGCGAATTTATAAATGGACATTACACATTAAAAATTGACACCAGGTAGAAAAACCGTCTTCAGTTAACTTCAGTCACTCTCCGAGGTTCTCCCCCCCCCCCCCCCCCCCCCCACCGCTGGGCCGGGGTAGAGTTGGCTCAGAGCATGGCTCTGCTAATCGTATACAAGGCGATTCAAGAGAAAAAGTCCACCTCGCAAACATCAGCTACTATGAAGGGTAGTTTTTTCCTCCCCGAAATTAGAGGCAAGCTCTGGCAATCGTCGTCAGGGACCTTGCCCCCTTGCCTTGACGACTCCTCGACGACGATGGCGGCAATGACACCACGATCGATGACAAAGACAATGAAGACCGCGACGTGAGAAACCCCTTTCGTCTTCATATCCCCTAGTCTAGAGTGGTGCATTATGATCTAACGATTACGCGCCCTTAATCCAAATAATTAAACTTAAATTAAATTAATGAATCTAAATAATATAGTAAAAAATCAAGTGGATTAGCTAACTTACAAAGCAATATCAACATTTATTTAAACAAAAAAATATAATCATACAATATCACAAGGGTGCAATATGACTGCTCGGTTGAAGCGCCTGTTTCTCACGTCGGCTATATGTAACTAATTCGTTGCCCAAAAGTGATCTTCTTTATCGACCCTGCCCAAGCTCTTTGACGTCGGCATTGCCGAGGACAGAAGACTCTTGTAATTCTAACCTCTTTGGAACGTCATGACTGCGATCAACATTCTAGGCACCAAGGTGGCTGTGCATTATTTGTTGACATATTTGGTTACCATGGAAACTGATTGTTTTTTCGTTTGTTTTATATTCGACGTGGCCAGCTTTGTGTGAGCTTCGTGGGGTTTATTTATTTAGTTTTAAATGTTCAGAACAAGAAGCTTCTTCGAACTAGTATTCAGTGGAAGTGAGTAGATAACCGCTGAAGAATAAGGTACATGGTTATTGTCTGACGTCAAGATGAAGAAGCTCTGGCAACCAGTCAGTCTGTCTTGGCCACGGGTTTATTAACAAACAATAGAACCATCAAACACAACATAAACCGGTTGAAGCGTCCTCAATCCAAATAATCCGAAACTATTGCTAGTAGGCTACTATCATCACCATCAATTTATTTTCATTTATAAACTTAAAAACTCAATACTGATGAATCAATCTAAAAATAAGTGTACTGGATCTCATCTATTGATCCTTTATTAACGTTGTTGTGAAATACGAGACCGATGTTGTTAACCGTTCACCCGGAAAAAAACTAAATGCTGAGCGTCTAAACTCGCCTAAGCGCCAGACTCAGCGACCCCTCTTAATTAACATGATTCCTTGCGCACGCAATTTGATCATTCCCAAACGTATGAAGAACTTTATAAATTTCTCATTCACATCGTAAAAAAAACAAAATGTAATGCACAACAAACACATTTCATTTTTTACTCAAATAAACATTTTTTCTGTTGCTATAATTCCATTATTTTCTTTTCTTTTATATGTGTACTTAGAAAACAATATACTCATCAAACACACCCATAACAGTGATCTCATCAACTTTCAATATCACAGGTCGCGCAATCTGACCTCCCCGGTTGAAGCGCCCTCGTTTCTCACGTCGTCGTAAACTGCTCGTATGCGTTATCACTGCTGCTGCAAGTAGAGTCCCACAACACACGTGTACCGCTGGTTAGAGCAGACGAGGGTTCGAGAGCTAGTGTAACGGCTTCGTTCACCTTGACGTCATCTCGGCAGTCTGGGTTAAGTGAAGAAACCTATATGACTGTCAAGGTTACACCGTCCATTCGGATGGGACGTTAAGCCGTTGGTCCCCTTGGTACTTTCAAAAGGAGTTGGCTACGTGACGGTACCGGGTTTTTCCTCCTCCCTTCTATTCATACTTCATCCTCATCTATCACCACTCATCGCCTCGAATAGCCTTAGTGCATTAATATGAGACGTTAATCAATATCAAATCAAATCAATTATTCACTGCTGGCAAGGTCCCAAAAGTGATCTCCTTTATCGACCCTGCCCAAGCACTTTGACGTCGACATTGCCGAGGACAGAAGACTCTTGTAATTCTAACCTCCTTGGAACGTCATGACAGCGATCAACATTCTAGGCACCAAGGTGGCTGTGCATTATTTGTTGACATATTTGGTAAACATGGAAACTGATTGTTTTTTCGTTTGTTTTATATTCGATGTGGCCAGCATTGTGTGAGCTTCGTGGGGTTTATTTATTTAGTTTTAAATGTTCAGAGCAAGAAGCTTCTTCGAACTAGTATTCAATGGAAGTGAGTAGATAACCGCTGAAGAATAAGGTACATGGTTATTGTCTGACGTCAAGATGAAGAAGCTCTGGCAACCAGTCAGTCTGTCTTGGCCACGGGTTTATTAACAAACAATAGAACCATCAAACACAACATAAACCGGTTGAAGCGCCCTAGTTTCTCACGTGGTCGTCGCAGAATACTGATCATCCTTCCTACATCTCCCCCTACCCGTGGCTGGTTCTGACCAGCATGGGCCTTTCCTATACTTATATCTCCTAGGCTTGAGTGGCGCATTATGACGACCCCCGTCTAGGCCCGGGGTAGAATTAGTCCAGAGCATGGCTCTGCTAATCGTACAAGGTGATTCAAAAGAGAAAGTCCATATCTCAAACATCAGCTAGTAAGAAGGATGTTTTCACTCCCCGAAACTAGAGGCGAACTCTCGCAGTCGATGCCGGTGAACCCACCCACTTCTTGACGTTCTTTCTGACGACAACGACGACAACGATTACGACGACGACGACCATGACAACACGAACAAAGACGATGACGACCGAAACGTGAGAATCCCCATTTTCCTCCCCCTACCCGTGGCAAGTTCTGACCAGCATGGGCTCCTCTTCCCATATCCCCTATGCTAAAGTCTATCCATCCTTGAGGTACAAAGTGACCATCGGCGGACGAGACCGGGATCGGTCGTCCCGTCTATTGTCTGCATTTTTCCCTTTCCACCTTTTTTGGCGTGACCGAACTTGGGAGCGAACATGGGTTTGTTTCTACCTGCCTTCGCCCATTTCAAATCTATTGTGATGAAAATAATTTATTCAGCAAAATATTTTTTTTATAATTGCAAATATTTCATAACGTGGTTCAAATGTGTAGCTTGAGTTATGAAATGTGTTTTTTTCCCTAGTGTCTACGATCAAAACTGACTGAAATACATAAATTATTATATAATATTATCAAAATATGTTATAGAAGCATTATCCGTAACTCAGTCAGTTTTTATCGTAGAATTTCGTCCAAAAAATGAAATTCAAGACGCACGCTTAATATTTCAACAACGTTATTAGATATTTGCAATTAAACAAAAAAATCAATAAATAAATTAATACAGCAGGTATAAAACCCTCAGTTTCAAGGATGGTCTATTTTTACGACTACACGCGACAACCCTTAGCAGCTGCCTCATACCCATACCCGACGCGTCCGTCGATGGTCACTTTGTACTTCATGGATAGATAGACTTTAGAGTGGTGCATTACTACCTACCCGGCTGAAGCGCCCTTGTTTCTCACGTCGTCGTCTGGGTAAATCCCCTGGACGTTGTTGTTGCAGACGAAAAAATAGTTTTATAAATTTCCAAAACGTTGTTTTTGTTGTAAAATAAAGAGTTGCGCAACCATAGCAACCGCCTGGAATAGTAGTTCAATTGATTTCCTTGTGAAGGTAAAAAGAGTTTTTATACATGTATACCCTTTAAATTGTAATAACTGTGATATATAAATGTTGCTAATGCATTGCTGAAGCTGTGGTATTGTTAGTGAGTATAAACTTTCTCAAATTATTTAGATTTGTAAGTTTAAAGATGTTGTATCTGATATTTTTTGGTGTAAACAGTTGAAAGTCCAACTCAAGATTCAACTTCTTTGGTCGAAGATAGAACCACCCGTCATTTTATTCATGTATCAAAGTGGCACGACTGGAGTTATATTAAAGCAAAGACATTCAAGTGAAATTGATACAGAAAATATGGTCAGCGGTGGATACATTAGGCCTACATGGAAGAAGATGACAGTTAGTTCAGTGTTGATTTTGAGTCTGCTATTGGTAAGGGGATTCATCTGGTCTGAAAAAGTTAATTTAACTATTGTAGAGTGTGGTACTAATGCTGATGCATTGATTAAAATGCACTTATATCTTGGGTTTCCTATAGAGAGACTCATGGTTGTTGAGAAGTGTGATGTACCATGCTTTGTGGTTTGTTTTCATGAATGTTTGGCTAGAGGATTCTCATTGAGAAGCACGAGAGCCTTGAAAAGGTCCAAGTATGCGAGGCGTAAAGATGCTAGAATGAAAAATGAAATATCTCTGGGTGCATTATCTCTGCTGCTAATTGCTTTATCTGGCGACATCCATCTCAACCCTGGACCCGCAACTTTGCAAACGAATGAGCTGTCATTAGACTACATGAATGCACGTAGTATTTCAGGAGTTGACAGTTTGATGAACTTCAATATCTACTATGCAGACAATACTGACGTGGATATCGTGTGTGTTACTGAGACATGGCTGACTGAAAACATATTTGAAAGTGAGGTCCTAGATCATTCGCAGTTTGTCGTTCATCGTAGAGACAGGCCGAGTCCTCCTAACCCAAGACATAATGTTGGTGGCGGAGTTCTTACAGCTGTGTCGACAAAATTTTCATCGCGACGTCGTGAGGACCTCGAGTCACCGACAACTGAAATTGTGTGGGTTGAGATTGCTACCTCAGCGCTCTCCAATATCCTTGTTGGCTGTGTCTACATTCCTCATCCATCGCCTGAAAAAATTGAAGATCTTCATCAGTGTCTCTCAGATATTTGCACCAAACTTCGACCCAATGACAGTGTTATCTTGTGCGGAGATTTTAATATTCCTGAGATAAGTTGGTCAAATGGCGACGGGGGAGAAGTGGTTGCTACAGTTGGCGCATCTCCGTCACCCAACGTAGCATTATTTATTGAAATGGTGGCTGATCTTAATTTCTCTCAAAAACTTGTTACTCCATCACGAAATGATAATTTTCTTGATCTAATATTTACTGATAACCCAGACATTGATGTTCAAATCTCCAGATTAGAAGATTCACCAGTTGTATCTGATCACTTAGCATTTAGGTGTTTATTAAAACTACCAAAATTATCATTCAACTTCAAACCAAGGTCAAACTCACAACATAATTGGCGTAAAGCAAACCTTAATGAATTGAAGTATGAACTTGACCTTAAGCAATGGGAACGAATGAATGACTGCAAGGAAGTTGATGCAAAATGTGAACTTTTCTATGAATTACTAACTGAGGCTATTGATGAAACAGTACCCAAGATAAGAAGTAAAAAACATAAGTATCCAACATGGTTTGATAGAGATGCAATTACTGCACTGCGTGATAAGAACCGAGCGTATGTAAGATGGAAGACATCTAGTTCAGAGTCTCATAAACTAGCATATCAGTCGTCAAGAAGGTTGTTTCATCAGCTTAAACGCATCAAATACAAGGAGTATTTACTAAAAATAGACTCTGAAGTGGCAGATAATCCCAACAAGATATGGAATTTTATTCGCAGTAAGACAAGAAGCGCCCGAATTCCAATTGAAGTTGAGTATGATGGAAGAGTAGCTAATGACAGAAAAAACATGCTGTGAAATGTTTGCTAGTTATTTTAAAACCACCTTTCTTCCATCAAGCACTGCAGGTCCTTTACCAAATGTAAGTGCATGTGATCAATTAGGGACTTTATCAGCTATAACCACATCCCCTCGTGAAATTGCTGACATTATAAAAAATCTGAAGAATGGAAAGTCACCTGGTGCTGATAAAATTCCCGTTGAAGTTATTAAACACTGCCGAATACCTTTAAGCTATCCACTTGCACATCTCTTCAATTCTGCACTGACTACTGGCATTTTTCCTTCAAGGTGGAAGCAAGCTATTGTAACACCGGTTCTCAAAAAAGGAAGTCGCTTTAAGGTGTCAAATTACAGGCCGATATCCCTTCTACCGATCTTTTCCAAAGTCTTTGAAATAATACTACACAGAAACATTTACAACCATGTGTTAATGGCAATTGCTCCGGAGCAGCATGGCTTTGTGCGCAAACGTTCTACAGTAACAAATCTTGCAATATTTTCTCAAGACATCGCTGATTGCATGAACAAAAAGGTGCAAGTTGATGCAGTCTACACTGATTTTAGTAAAGCTTTTGACACTGTAGACCATCGGCTTCTTGCGCATAAACTAGAAAGCTTTGGTATATGTGGAAAGATAATAGAACTTCTACGAGACTATCTAACTGGTAGAACACAATCGGTTGGTATTGATGCAAGTTCATCTTCATTCATTTCTGTCACGTCTGGAGTACCACAGGGGTCGATTCTTGGACCTCTTCTATTTACTCTCTTTGTAAATGACCTTCCATCGCAAATTAAGAGTGCAAAATGTCTGTTGTATGCAGATGATCTGAAACTATACATTCCTGTCACGGATCAAATGGACTACTTCAGACTTCAACTTGATCTTGATTCGCTGTCAGAATGGTGTCGGACATGGTTATTGAATCTTAATGTGTCAAAGTGCTTCACTATATCTTTTACAAACAAGAAGAAACAGCTACATTTTAACTACTGTGTAAATAGTTCTGTCCTTGAGCGTGTTAATGAAATAAGAGATCTTGGAATAGTTTTTGCGTCAAATTTGTCGTTTAATCAGCATGTTTCAAAAATAGTTCCTAAAGCGCATAAAATGTTAGGATTTATAAATCGGAACTGTGTAGACACATTCAGTGAACGAACATTACGCCGCCTTTACATAACTCTAGTGAGGCCTCAAGTTGAATATGCAACTCAAATTTGGAATCCAAACCATGTCACAAAAATCGCTGTATAGAGAGAGTGCAACAACGATATTTCAAACATTTGTGCTTCAAGGCTAATAAGGAATACCATAGAGTAAATTATCTAGGTATGTGTTCTGACAACAACCTAAGTACCCTTGAAAATCGGAGGAAATTTATGGACATTGTTCTGCTCTTCAAAGTTGCTAATAACCTGCTTGACACGCCTCTAATTGAGTCATTAAACTACCGTGTGCCACCAAGGAACACTCGAATTCATAAACTGTTTCATCTTCCCTCCAGCCGCATTGATGTGCACAAGTATTCGTGTTTAATAAGGATGCAGGCTACGTACAACAATCTTTTATCATTGAATGGGTCTAATTTAGATTTGCACAATAGTAACATCCATCACTTTCGAAAACAACTAAAAGAAATATTATAATCAACTTCACTAATGTCTATAGTCGCTCGTGCTTTCACATACAATTCATATTTCCACTTTACACACTCACACAATCATTCACTCAATCATACATACAACGCAATACGCATACATACATACATTCATCATCTCACACTCACATACATTCATGTTTAAATATTTTTTATAGTCATTTTTATGTAACTAATTTTACATTGTATTGTTGCGATTTGTATGTTATAGTTTGGTAAATTACACTTGTGGGACATCTGTCCTGTTGTAATGTGGCCACAAATAAATAAATAAATAAAATGTTTTGAATAATTGTAAAATTAACTCTTATAACTTGAAAACTGAAATAATTAATTCAATGTTCAAACTTAAAATATCTCAGATGTCGTTATGTGTCCTATCCGGTTGAAGCGCCCTAGTTCTCACGTCTTCATGTTTGTCTCATGTCGTGTTAGAGAAGTCAAGACCTCGTTGCCATGGAAGACTGGTGAGTATGATTTTAATGGTAAAAACGTCTTGTTGATGGCAGAGATGTTGCTATAGGGATTGGAAGCCATCTGGCAGGTTGCCTACTCCTTGCAGACTTTCTTCTCTTTTCTCCGAAACTAAAGACGAGCTCTGGTAGTCTGTGTCGGGGACCTCTCCTCCTTCCCTAGACGACCTTGCTTTTGTTTTTATTTTTTTGTTAGTATTTTTGTCTGTTTGTTTGCGCTCTACTGGGCAAACGGCATAATATTGTCAAGTTTAGCGGAAGTCGCCCCTTAAGCATGGATGTTAATGCCGAAGTAGATGTTATTGTGGGGCGTAGAACTCCAGGGACAACCGATTATACTTGTGACCGGGATCGTCTCTAATTTAGAGTCTGGGATGAGGAGTACTTAGGGTGGTGGTGACCGTGTAAAAAGAGTCATAAATCAACTAAAGAAGGGTGCACTGTTTTAGCAATAGACATCAATGTTCAGCCTACTCTCGCCTGGTATCGGTGAGTTCATGCACTGTACTCGGCTGAACGTGTGTTCGTATCCCATAGCATTACTGACGTTACTATTTAAGAGAACTTAGCTTATTCTTTCCCCTTATGACTCTGGTAGAGATGGTGTCGACCCTCGGCCACGGACCCCTCGGCAGCTGGTGATGTTTGGCTCTTCGTTCTTCACCTCTTGTAAGGCGAAAGTCCTCGGTCCTCTTCCTGTGTCTAGCACTCCTGGTTGAAGCCCTTGCTTCCTAAGCCGGACACCTAGTCCTGTCGCTTCCAATGAGCACTCAAGTCGCTTATCCTGGGCACCTTGTCCGTACGTCACCTAGACGAGCTCTCTTGGTTCGACACCCGGGTAGGCACCTAGCCCTCTCGCCGGTCCGTCTTCAACTCCCCGATCCGCTCGACCTTTCTGGCCTCAATAATAATCCTTGTTCAACTTGTTGTACAACGTTCGCATTCTTCCGAAAATCAACATAAACGGAGGCTGCTGTGATGGCATGCAGCCACCACCCCCCCCCCGTCAGCCAGCCGTCGTTTGATTTCCACCCCATGTGGATCCCGATAATTCGACCAGACGTCAACAGAGCGCGCAGCCACCCCCTCCCTGTCAACATTAAACCTGCCCGCCAGCCCGAAGAGAGAAGAGCGCACGGACGTCAGTTAGCCTCTGCTTGAGGAAGAGTAAGGAAGTGTTACTCGAAAATTCGCAATTGTTTTTTATGTAAGTGACCTTGGTTAATTGTTTTTAAGTGTGTGTTCGTATTCTGTAACTGATTAGTTTTCGTTAAACGTTTACAAAGTCGCCACATTCCTATGTATGCAACCAAAACATTCGTTGTTTACATAGATTGCGACAGGTGACAACCATAACACCAGGCAAATGAAACCATCCTTAAGGCAAAGCTAGTAACAAGGGTAAACTACCCTGTTTATATGACAATAAATAACATTCAATATATAAGCTTTCGTCATTTACACCAAAAATATTACAATATAAGGAGAACATATTTAACATTTAAAGAAAATACAAAAATATGCACCAACAAAAATAATAGTTCTAAGAAAATGAATCCTCACATAGGCCTTGCGGCCTGTGCGTGAGGGTTTCTTACTTTAAATTATTAGAAAAAAACAACAAACAGCTCAGATGGCAAAATGTACTAGAGATAATGATTTTGCAATGTATAATAATAAATAAGGCACACAAAAATATATAATTAAATATAAAAAAATGTATAAGATAATTTCGAAAAAATTAAATTGAACATAAGAAGCACAATATAAAACCAATGATTATGAATAATACATTAATAAAGTAAATAATATAAAAATAGTGGGACA
Source organism: Sweltsa coloradensis (assembly GCA_024449915.1). NCBI lineage: Eukaryota > Metazoa > Arthropoda > Insecta > Plecoptera > Chloroperlidae > Sweltsa > Sweltsa coloradensis. The sequence goes on from JAMZAV010006541.1 coordinate 23,761, forward strand.
ATGAATAGAGCAGTTAATAATTACATAACATTATTGGATGAGCGAAGCGAAGATTCCATTCTAATACACTGGAGAAAAAAATCCGGAATGTTTTTTTTTCTTGTATTTTTGTCTGTTGTCCACACGATTCCAGCTAAACCAATACTCCCATTGCGATGAAATTTTATGGAGGCCTTCGAAATCTCTGAACTTAGAACTGCCACGTTTTTAAGCGCAATCGAAAAAAATTTCACGTCAAAATCGCAATTTTACAATTTTTTTTGATTTTAAAAAAATTTCTTCCGACTTATAACACCTACATGCTTTTTCGATTGTAATGATTTTTTCACAGAACATTTATTTTATGAATTAATATATTCTTGTGGCGCAATTGAAAAAATATTTATCATAAAAATCGAAATTTTACGGGTTTTTTCTTTTTTAAACAATTCTTTGACTAATAACACCTACATGCTTTATCCGATTGGTGTGATTTTTTCGCACAACCTTAATTTTTTGAATTAATATCTTATTGTTAAATTTGAGCGCAATCAAGAAATTATTTCTTATAAAAATTTCAATTTTACGATTTTTTAAAAACAATTACGATTAATAAAAAAAAAAAAAGTTAATTTTTTATTTTATTTTATTTAATTTAAAAATTTTTTAATTAAATAATGATTTTTCCACAAAACAACAGAAAATTTGCATAACACATGGCAGCTCAATGCACCAATTACGCTCATCCAACAACGCGGCGGGACTTAAGCGTTTTCCTAGTGTAGATGAAATCAATTCAGTATATTATAACGACAACGGCGAAACACTTTCTAAATTCCTCATTCGAAATAATATAAATTTTACCACATTTACTTCACATAAGACATTTTTTAAATTTTTTATTCAAATACATTACTATTCTATTGGTATAACTTATCACTCATTAGTTTTTTATACCTTGAATTAATATACAAAACAAACGAACAGCAATCAGAATGTATTAACCCAGAATATCACAGACGTCACAAAATGTCCTATCCGGTTGAAGGCGGTCCGGCGTCGTCGTCGGATCAATTAACAATTGACAAAAATACTACCAAAAAAAATTTAAAGAAATAACTTAACACCTTTAACACCCGTCTGGGCCCGGGATAGAATTGGCCCTGTGCTTGGCTCTGCTAATTGTAAATGGCGGGTAGAGAGCTAAGTTCTCTCTCAAAAAAAGCAGCTATGAATACGTAGGGGAATGTTTCACTCCCTGAAACTAGAAGCGAGCTCTGGCAATCGTCGTCAGGGATCTTTGACGATAGCCCGACGACGATGGCGATGAAGACCGCGACGTGAGAACACCCCTCCCCCCTCATTCCTTACCCTCCCCGTGGCTGGTTATGACCAGCATGGGCCCCTCCTCTCTATATACCCTAGGCTAGCGCGTCAAATTATGATCAAGGGTTGACGCGGCCTTCAATGAAAGCATGACCAAAGCAAAGCTGTGCTTAACGTTAATAGCGAGGAAAGAGAAAAGATCCATCTCGCAAACATCAGCAAGTAAATAGAGGAGTATCGTACTCCCCGAAACTATGGGCGAGCTCTGGCAATCGTCGTCGTGGACACTTCCCGAGGAAAGAGAAAAGATCCATCTCGCAAACATCAGCAAGTAAATAGAGGAGTATCGTACTCCCCGAAACTAGAGGCAAGCTCTGGCAATCGTCGTCGTGGACACTTCCCGTTCTCCTGACGACCTCACCGACGACGATGACGACCGCGACGTGAGAAACCCCCCTCCCTCCACTTACCCGTGGCTGGTTCTGTCCCCCCCATATCCCTTATGATAGAGTGGTGCATTATGACTTAACGGTTGACGCTTCCTTAATCCAAATAAACAAAAAATCTCATATATAGCGTACACTTAGAAATTCATTAATTCATTAATTCATTCCCAGTAATTTGTTGAAAAAAATCACTATATTTCTTTAATTTACTTATTTCCATTTACATAAATAACTTTTGTTTAATCCAAATAAATAAAAAAAACAATCCATAATTATAAAACTCAATTTACTAGCTTACAATATCACAGACGACGCATTATGACCTAACTGGTTAAAACGCCATAGTTTCTCACGTCGTCGTCAGTAGTGATTGTAGATGTAGATTTCTCCAGCTTTCACAGGCACAACACGAAGTGGTGGGTATCTCTTTAATTTGAAGTCTTCTGATTATATTATGCAAAAACAATTATTAACGGTGTAACACATTTAAAATTACTCGATCGATGATAAATACGAAGCAAATTACGACGTAAAAATCGCCAATCCGCCACCCCCCTTATCCCCTATAGGCTAGAGTGGTGCATTATGACCTAACGGTTGACGCGCCCTCAATCCAAAAAACCAAAAAAATAGGTCTTATGGTTTCAAACTTGATGTAATTGGGACATATAAAATACGCCATTGTTAACATAAGATATTGTTAATCAAAGAATGAAATGAAAATAGATTTCAATTTTTAACAGTGTTTTGTGCCTTATTGACAAGCATGTCCATCGTTGGCAAAGACTTTACTCCCCCTCCCCCTTCTTCGCCCCCGTCTGGGCCCGGGGTAGAATTGGCCCAGAGCATGGCTCTACTAATCGGAAAAGGCGAAACAAGAGAAAAAGTCCACCTCGAAAACATCAGCTAGAATGAGCGGAATATCTTACTTCCCGAAACTAGAGGTGAGCTCTGGCATTCGTCGTCGGGGACCTTGCCGAGGCCCGTCGCCCCTTTCCCTTGACGACCCCCCGGCGACGATGACAATGATACAACGAACGATGACAAAGACGATGACGACCGCAAAGTGAGAAACCCCTAGATTCGTCCCCTTACCCGTGGCTGGTTCTGACCAGCAAGGGCCCCTCTACCCTCCCCCTAAGCTAGAGTGGTGAATTATGACCTAACGGTTGACACGTCCTTTATCCGAATAAATAAAAAAAAACACACCTCTCCATATCTCCTAGGCTAGAGTGGTGCATTTGTCTTAACGGTTGACGCGCCCTAAATTAAAATAAATCAAACCAAATTATCTAGGTTACAGGCATAAAATAAATGCATCCATGCATCAAGTGCATCGACAAACTTTCTAAATTTCTCATCCAAAGTAATTTATTTAACAACATTTATTTTTCATAAAAAACATTACAATTTTATTCAAATTAATCACTTTTCTGCTATTACAGTCATCTCCATCATTTCATTTCCTGTTACGAACCTAGAAAATAATATAATCATAAATCAAGTCATTTAATTTACGTTCAATATCAAAGGCAGCGCAATTTGACCTAACCGGTTGAAGCTCCCTAATTTCTCACGTCGTCGTCTATTGTGGATTTGCCATCCATCTGCTAGCGAGAGTATTGCATCCGCCACTGCAGTTTGCATTCTACCGGGCGTAGTGCATCATGACTCACTGATGCACCGGCAAGGAGGCTTCGTAGCCTCAGTCACGGACCTTCCACGGTCGAGGGAGGTCGCGGCCGTGCAGCTAGGGCTAGCGCGACGATGTCTAGTGTTATACCGTGTGTTATGTTAATAGTGTGTGTGCAGTGCGCATTCTACCGGGCGTAGTGCATCATATTTGGGCTTCAAGGCTAAAGGAATACCATAGAGTAAATTATCTGGTATGTGTTCTGCCCAACAACCAAGTCCCCTTGAAAATCGGAGGAAAATTTATGGACATTGTTCTGCTCTTCAAAGTTGCTAATAACTTGCTTGACACGCCTCTTACTGAGTCATTAAACTACTGTGTGCCACTAAGGAACACTCGAATTCATAAACTGTTTCATCTTCCTTCCAGCCGCATGGATGTGCACAAGTATTTCTGTTTAATAAGGTTGCAGGCTACGTACAACAATCTTTTATCATTGAATGGGTCTAATTTAGATTTGCACAATAGTAACATCCATCCACTTTCGAAACAACTAAAGAATATTATAATCAACTTCACTAATGTCTATAGTCGCTCGTGCTTTCACATACAATTCATATTTCCACTTTACACACTCACACAATCATTCACTCAATCATACATACAACGCAATACGCATACATACATACATTCATCATCTCACACTCACATACATTTATGTTTAAATAATTTTTATAGTCATTTTATGTAACTAATTTTACATTGTATTGTTGCGATTGTATGTTATAGTTTGGTAAATTACACTTGTGGGACATCGTCCTGTTGTAATGTGGCCACAAATAAATAAATAAATAAAATGTTTTGAATAATTGTAAAATTAACTCTTATAACTTGAAAACTGAAATAATTAATTCAATGTTCAAACTTAAAATATCTCAGATGTCGTTATGTGTCCTATCCGGTTGAAGCGCCCTAGTTCTCACGTCTTCATGTTTGTCTCATGTCGTGTTAGAGAAGTCAAGACCTCGTTGCCATGGAAGACTGGTGAGTATGATTTTAATGGTTAAAAACGTCTTGTTGATGGGCAGAGATGTTGCTATAGGATTGGAAGCCATCTGGCAGGTTGCCTACTCCTTGCAGACTTTCTTCTCTTTTCTCCGAAACTAAAGACGAGCTCTGGTAGTCTGTGTCGGGGACCTCTCCTCCTTCCCTAGACGACCTTGCTTTTGTTTTATTTTTTTGTTAGTATTTTTGTCTGTTTGTTTGCGCTCTACTGGGCAAACGGCATAATATTGTCAAGTTTAGCGGAAGTCGCCCCTTAAGCATGGATGTTAATGCCGAAGTAGATGTTATTGTGGGGCGTAGAACTCCAGGGGACAACCGATTATACTTGTGACCGGGATCGTCTCTAATTTAGAGTCTGGGATGAGGAGTACTTAGGGTGGTGGTGACCGTGTAGAAAGAGTCATAAATCAACTAAAGAAGGGTGCACGTATTAGCAATAGACATCAATGTTCAGCCTACTCTCGCCTGGTATCGGTGAGTTCATGCACTGTACTCGGTTGAACGTGTGTTCGTATCCCATAGCATTACTGACGTTACTATATTAAGAGAACTTAGCTATTCTTTCCCCTTATGACTCTGGTGGAGATGGTGTCGACCCTCGGCCACGGACCCCTCGGCAGCTGGTGATGTTTGGCTCTTCGTTCTTCACTACTTGTAAGGCGAAAGTCCTCGATCCTCTTCCTGTGTCTAGCACTCCTGGTTGAAGCCCTTGCTTCCAAAGCCGGACACCTAGTCCTGTCGCTTCCAATGAGCACTCAAGGTCGCTTATCCTGGGCACCTTGTCCGTACGTCACCTAGACGAGCTCCCTTGGTTCGACACCCGGGTAGGCACCTAGCCCTCTCGCCGGTCCGTCTTCAACTCCCCGATCCGCTCGACCTTTCTGGCCTCAATAATAATCCTTGTTCAACTTGTTGTACAACGTTCGCATTCTTCCGAAAATCAACATAAACGGAGGCTGCTGTGATGGCATGCAGCCACCCCCCCCCCCCTGTCAGCCAGCCGTCGTTTGATTTCCACCCCATGTGGATCCCGATAATTCGACCAGACGTCAACAGAGCGCGCAGCCACCCCCTCCCTGTCAACATTAAACCTGCCCGCCAGCCCGAAGAGAGAAGAGCGCACGGACGTCAGTTAGCCTCTGCTTGAGGAGAGTAAGGAAGTGTTACTCGAAAATTCGCAATTGTTTTTTATGTAAGTGACCTTGGTTAATTGTTTTTAAGTGTGTGTTCGTATTCTGTAACTGTTTAGTTTTCGTTAAACGTTTACAAAGTCGCCACATTCCTATGTATGCAACCAAAACATTCGTTGTTTACAGAGATTGCGACAGGTGACAACCATAACACAGGCAAATGAAACCATCCTCAAGGCAAAGCTAGTAACAAGGGTAAACTACCCTGTTTATATGACAATAGATAACATTCAATATATAAGCTTTCGTCATTTACACCAAAAATATTACAATATAAGGAGAACATATTTAACATTTAAAGAAAATACAAAAATATGCACCAACAAAAATAATAGTTCTAAGAAAATGAATCCTCACATAGGCCTTGCGGCCTGTGCGTGAGGGTTTCTTACTTTAAATTATTAGAAAAAAACAACAAACAGCTCAGATGGCAAAATGTACTAGAGATAATGATTTGCAATGTATAATAATAAATAAGGCACACAAAAATATATAATTAAATATAAAAAAATGTATAAGATAATTTCGAAAAAATTAAATTGAACATAAGAAGCACAATATAAAACCAATGATTATGAATAATACATTAATAAAGTAAATAATATAAAAATAGTGGGACAATGAATAGAGCAGTTAATAATTACATAACATTATTGGATGAGCGAAGCGAAGATCCATTCTAATACACTGGAGAAAAAAATCCGGAATGTTTTTTTTCTTGTATTTTTGTCTGTTGTCCACACGATTGCAGCTAAACCAATACTCCGATTGCGATGAAATTTTATGGAGGCCTTCGAAATCTCTTGAAATTAGAACTGCCACGTTTTTAAGCGCAATCGAAAAAAATTTCACGTCAAAATCGCAATTTTACGATTTTTCGATTTTTTAAAAATTTCTTCGACTTATAACACCTACATGCTTTTTCGATTGTATTGATTTTGCACAGAACCTTTTTTTATGAATTAGGATATTCTTGTGGCGCAATTGAAAAAATATTTATCATAAAAATCGAAATTTTACGGGTTTTTTCTTTTTTAAACAATTCTTTGACTAATAACACCTACATGCTTTATCCGATTGGTGTGATTTTTTCGCACAACCTTAATTTATGAATTAAGATATTCTTATTAAATTTGAGCGCAATTAAGAAATTATTTCTTATAAAAATTTCAATTTTACGATTTTTTAAACAATCACGATCAATAAAAAAAAAAAAAGCTAATTTTTTATGTTATTTAATAGAATTTTAAAAAATTTCAATTAAATAATGATTTTTCCACAAAACAACAGAAAATTTGCATAACACATGGCAGCTCAATGCACCAATTACGCTCATCCAACAACGCGGCGGGACTTAAGCGTTTCCTAGTGTAGATGAAATCAATTCAGTATATTATAACGACAACGGCGAAACACTTTCTAAATTCCTCATTCGAATAATATAAATTTTACCACATTTACTTCACATAAGACATTTTTAAATTTTATTCAAATACATTACTATTCTATTGGTATAACTTATCACTTATTAGTTTTTTAAACCTTGAATCAATATACAAAACAAACGAGCAGCAATCTGAACGTATTTAAACCAGAATATCACAGACGTCACAAAATGACCTATCCGTTTGAAGGCGGTCCGGCGTCGTCGTCGGATCAATTAACATGTGACAAAATACTACCAAAAAAAATTAAAGAAATAACTTAACACCTTTGACCCCGTCTGGGCCCGGGATAGAATTGGCCCTGTGCTTGGCTCTGCTAATTGTAAATGGCGGGTAGAGAGCTAAGTTCTCTCTCAAAAAAAGCAGCTATGAATACGTAGGGGAATGTTTCACTCCCTGAAACTAGAAGCGAGCTCTGGCAATCGTCGTCAGGGATCTTTGACGATAGCCCGACGACGATGGCGATGAAGACCGCGACGTGAGAACACCCCTCCCCCTCATTCCTTACCCTCCCCGTGGCTGGTTATGACCAGCATGGGCCCCTCCTCTCTATATACCCTAGGCTAGCGCGTCAAATTATGATCAAGGGTTGACGCGGCCTTCAATGAAAGCATGACCAAAGCAAAGCTGTGCTTAACGTTAATAGCGAGGAAAGAGAAAAGATCCATCTCGCAAACATCAGCAAGAAATAGAGGAGTATCGTACTCCCCGAAACTAGAGGCGAGCTCTGGCAATCGTCGTCGTGGACACTTCCGAGGAAGAGAAAAGATCCATCTCGCAAACATCAGCAAGTAAATAGAGGAGTATCGTACTCCCGAAACTAGAGGCAAGCTCTGGCAATCGTCGTCGTGGACACTTCCCCGTCCCTTGACGACCTCACCGACGACGATGACGACCGCGACGTGAGAAACCCCCCTCCCTCACTTACCCGTGGCTGGTTCTGTCCTCCCATATCCTTATGATAGAGTGGTGCATTATGACCTAACGGTGACGCTTCCTTAATCCAAATAAACAAAAAAATCTCATATATAGCGTACACTTAGAAATTCATTAATTCATTAATTCATTCCCAGTAATTGTTTGAAAAAAAAATCACTATATTTCTTTAATTTACTTATTTCCATTCACATAAATAACTTTGTTTAATCCAAATAAATAAAAAAAAACAATCCATAATTATAAAACTCAATTTACTAGCTTACAATATCACAGACGACGCATTATGACCTAACTGGTTAAAGCGCCATAGTTTCTCACGTCGTCGTCATTAGTGATTGTAGATGTAGATTTCTCCAGCTTTCACAGGCACAACACGAAGTGGTGGGTATCTCTTTAATTTGAAGTCTTCTGATTATATTATGCAAAAACAATATTAACGGTGTAACACATTTAAAATTACTCGATCGATGATAAATACGAAGCAAATTACGACGTAAAAATCGCCAATCCGCCACCCCCCTTATCCCCTATAGGCTAGAGTGGTGCATTATGACCTAACGGTTGACGCGCCCTCAATCCAAAAAACCAAAAAAAAAGGTCTTATGGTTCAAACTTGATGTATTGGGACATATAAAATACGCCATTGTTAACATAAGATATTGTTAATCAAAGAATGAAATGAAAATAGATTTCAATTTTTAACAGTGTTTTGTGCCTTATTGACAAGCATGTCCATCGTTGGCAAAGACTTTACTCCCCTCCCCCTTCTTCGCCCCGTCTGGGCCCGGGGTAGAATTGGCCCAGAGCATGGCTCTACTAATCGGAAAAGGCGAAACAAGAGAAAAAGTCCACCTCGAAAACATCAGCTAGAATGAGCGGAATATCTTACTTCCGAAAACTAGAGGTGAGCTCTGGCATTCGTCGTCGGGGACCTTGCCGAGGCCGTCGCCCCTTTCCCTTGACGACCCCCCCCGGCGACGATGACAATGATACAACGAACGATGACAAGACGATGACGACCGCCACAAGTGAGAAACCCCTCTTCCTTCCCTACCCGTGGCTGGTTCTGACCAGCAAGGGCCCCTCTACCCCTCCCCCTAAGCTAGGGTGGTGAATTATGACCTAACGGTTGACACGTCCTTTATCCGAATAAATAAAAAAAAACACACCTCTCCATATCTCCTAGGCTAGAGTGGTGCATTTGTCTTAACGGTTGACGCGCCCTAAATTAAAATAAATCAAACCAAATTATCTAGGTTACAGGCATAAAATAAATGCATCCATGCATCAAGTGCATCGACAAACTTTCTAAATTTCTCATCCAAAGTAATTTATTTAACAACATTTATTTTCCATAAAAAAACATTACAATTTTATTCAAATTAATCATTTTCTGCTATTACTGTCATTTCCATTATTGTATTTCTTTTACAAACGTAGAAAATAATATAATCATAAATCAAGTCATTTAATTTACGTTCAATATCAAAGGCGGCGCAATATGACCTAACCGGTTGAAGCCCCTAGTTTCTCACGTCGTCGTCTATGTGGATTTGCCATCCATCTGCTAGCGAGAGTATTGCATCCGCCACTGCAGTTTGCACTACCGGGCGTAGTGCATCATATGACTCACTGATGCACCGGCAAGGAGGCTTCGTAGCCTCAGTCACGGACCTTCCACGGTCGAAGGAGGTCGCGGGCGTGCAGCTAGGGCTAGCGCGACGATGTCTAGTGTTATGCGTGTGTTATTTTCACAGTGTGTGCAGCTAGGTTTAGCGCGACGATTAACTGAATAATACGACATTGCTATGGTGCTTACGTGATGTGCTGTGTTAGTATGCGTGCAGCGAGGTTTATCGTGACGCGCGACAGTTTCGAGTGTTATATCGTGTGAGATTGTCGTAGTATGTGCAGCTAGGGTTAAGAGTGACGAGTTCTGTTTCTTCATGTCTCTTCATAATGCACTTACGCTATTCGAGACGACGAGTGCATGGTGATGAATAACGTTGAATGAAGTTTACTAAAAGCATAGTGTGTGGGACTCGAACCCACGTCCTCGTAGAGTCATGCGCTTGAGACCAGCGCCCTAATCGTATGCGCCACCGTGGACGGTATTAGAAGCTGGTTGTGAATGTCTTGTGCTATGGAAATGGACTAGACAGTGATCGATTGACTTGAAAAGGTAAGTAATTCATTAACACGGTTTTGAATGGGTGAGGGGGGAGGGGGAGGTGCCGGGTGATACCGAACGTGTGTAATTCTGTTTGTCTCCTCGACGTCAAAACAAACAAGACAAGCTTCAACAGTTCGTGCTTCAGCCCTACCAACACTTCTGAAGGACCTAATAATTGAACTACAGATTGGAAATACCACACAGTTGCAAGCAAACAACCAAAACAACTAAACCAATTAATATTAATAAAGGAGTAATGGCAAGGTGCCCCTTTATCGCCATTTTTGTACAACTTAATCACTGACCACATTCTAAATAAACTATCAGAAAATGAAGTATCAGAAATGTATGGTTTAATTTAGTTGATGGTTTAGACAATCTTACAATCTTAGGGTTTGCTGATGATCTTGTTCTCGGTAGCTAAGAATAAGGAAGCTGCCACAGCTCTTACACAAATGGCGAACAGTAGATTGGATGAATTTGGCCTCACATAAATGCAAGAAAATGTGCTGCCATTATCATTAAAAAAGGTAAATTACAAGAAGAAACCTCTCCATATAAATGCCACAATGACAATAAAAAGCATATCTCCAACGAAACCATAAAATATTTGGGAGTTAATTTCAATAAATCCATAGTGACAGATTTTGCTGCTCTTATAAACCAACTCAAAAACTAAATTACAGACCATCATCACTTCTCACTTACTAATGGCTGATCAGAAGCTTAATATCCTCAATCAATATATATGTCCAACCCTAATTTATCCTTTGCAGAAACGCTCCCATTGGAAAATTACCAATGAAATTCCTGGAGGATTGGATAAAGATACTTCAACTACCAGGGGATACTCCTGACAGTATGCTATACACAGCCAGAAGTTGTAAGGGACTAGGAACGTTTCGTGCCAATGGGAAGCTTTTATTCAACATTATAATACTTGCCAGGTTTTAGAGAAATCTAACGATCCATATGTTATAGAAACACGTAATACAACTTTGGAAAAAACAGCTATGTTTGGAGAAGCTAGTTATAACATCTGATGAGCTAGAAGAAAGTTGCACCACCTCAACTAAGAAGATAACAAGCAGGAAAATCAGAGATATAATGCGAATCAAAGAATATGGTAAGTGGTGTTCACTGATCCAAAAGGGGCGTGGTGTTATCTATGTACAAGGAGTACACTCCAGCCAATTAATGGATTAGCACCAAACTCGGTTTGTCGTCATCAGAATGGAGAGATGCCTTGAAATTTACATGTGACGTTGCACCTGAAGGTCTCTGCACGGAAGGAGTCAAGACGGTTACCACTGCAGGCATTGCCTCAGTGAGAAAGAAACTTTACCTCACGTTCTGGCTCTTGTAAACATGGAGAACTTCTAAGGAACAATCGCCACCATAGCATCCGATCTGCCCTAGCAAACCAGCTGAAACTCAAAGGTTTGGAAGTATATGAAGAAGTCGCGTGCTTGGGAGCTAATGACAGTAGCCGTCGGGTGGATATAATTGCCATTAACCGAATAACTAGCCACGCTATATCATTGACCCTACCATAAGATTTGAAGGAGATACTGGACATGCAAAGAGGTGGATCGAGAAAAGAAAGACATCTACGAGGCTACCGTTCCATATTTTCTCACCAAATATGATATAAAGGAAATTGAGGTGATCGGGCTCTTAATAGGAGCAAGAGAACGATACCGGATTTTTTTGTCAAATTTTGCAAACGTTTTAGACTTAATGCGAGTTTTATTTATGACTTGGTGCTCCTTGCTTTAAAGGGATCGATTTGATTTATACAAATCATCTATATGGCCAAAGCAAGAAGCAACAAGTATAAATCAGTATTTGTTATTTTTATACTTCACAAATCATACTTCTCACTCATTTTCATTTCATTCTATTTTTTCATAATCTGTAACTTATTTACTTATTATTAAACGTAATTTGTATAAATGTAAATTAATTTCTTTTTGTTATTCTGTGTCTTAAGGCAACCTTAATGTAAAGGCAGAGCTTTGTTGATAAATAAAGTTGTACTATTATTATTATTAGCCGCGGTCGTTAACCAGTTCCCACTCGAACATTGAAGTTAAGCGACATCGGGCGTGGTCAGGGGTCGAGTGGGTCGCCGCTCTGCCCTGAAACACACGTATATCGCTGGCTAGAGCAGACTAGGGATCGTAAGCTGTGGTGACAGCTTCGTTCTCCTTGGCGCCGTCTGCTCGGCAGTCCGGGTAAGTGGAGGAACCTATATGGACTGTCAAATAAGTTACACCGTCCTTTCGGATGGGACGTAAAGCCGTTGGTCCCCTTGGTACTTTTCAGTAGGAGTAGGCTATGTGCCGGTACCGGGTTTCCCTTCCTCCCTTCTCTATTAATTTTCACTAGTGGGCTACATTGCCTGTTGCAAATAAATAATAAATAATTAACAATAATAATAGTTGCTCGTAGTAAGCCTGCCTAGGGTACAGTTCATGCCCCTCTTCAGGTGTAACTAGGTATGTTGCGGATAGGACAATTGTGAAGGGATGTCCGAGGGCTGTTTGGATGGAGTTTATCCCTTTCATTCGCATTAACGACTGAGTAAAACCTAGGAGAAAACCTTCAGTCAGGATTGCCGGTCTCGACGGGATTTGAACCCGGTACCTCCTCAATCAGAGTCGCGCGCTTAGCGCTCGAGCCAACACTGTCGGTTCTTGTCATGAATCAGTTTTTATTCACGTCGTCTTTATGCTATATCAATTATAATAATATTATGCCTTTTCTTGGCAACAATTTTATTCATCTTTATGTGCTTTGTTTATTTAAGGCTTAAATTTTGTTTATTTATACATCCATTCAAATAAATATATTTCTTTTGCTATTTCTGTCACCACCATAATTTTCTTTTCTTTTACAAACCTAAAAAACTATACGATCATCAAACACTCCATAAGCTCATTTCACTAAATTACAATATCACAAGCAGCGCAGTAGGATGACCTAACTGGCTAAAGCGCCCTAGTTTCTCACATCGTCGTTTTCTGCTTCTCCAAAAGGGAACTAGCCTTGGTGTCAAATTCACGTTTTTCATTTTTTATTATTTATAGAACACAGTTAAATAAACTTCACAACTGAAAGTTTAAAAAAAAAATCATCCGTGGCAACTACGGGGGTACAAAGTTATAGGGTTTTGAACGCTCGTTGTTGGTTCAACTGCGTTACGTAGCTTGCAGCATACTCTTCGTTGCAGTTTGTATTTATCAAGAAATAAATACTACAACAACAACAACAGCTCGACGAGCGGCCGTGCGCGGCAGCGAAGCCTAGAGGCAATCCAGTGGACCGTGCTCATCAATAATCGGACTATTTTGACAACATCACGAATGATGACAAAGATGACGACCATGACTTAAGAACCCCGTGATTTTGACAGTGCATCTCCCCGACCTTGACTAGAAAGCGATTTATTTCTCATTGGTGGAAAGAGCCCGGTTATTTTCTCTATGGGAAAGAATTTGTAGGTTTATGGTCTGGCGTAGTCGTACACAGTCATTCAAGGCTGCGCTAGGCTAGGCCCTACGCCCTAGGCTGTCTTTGCCCTAGGTTAGGTAAACCAATTCTATAAAATGTCCATTTGGATGCCCTAGACATAGCCTAGCCTAGGTAGCTGGCTAGGCCGAGGCATTTCCTGTATCCTTAGCCTAGTTTTTTAGGTTGATGATGATGATATCATTTATATCATTGATATATGGTAGGGCTTAAGATTTTATATTGAAATATGCGCCTAGACCTGGAGGGCTATTCCTGAAATCTGGACGGGACGGGACGGATGGGCCAAACGACACGACTCAAACCCCACCCGTCCCGTCCCGTTCGTCAGTACCCGGCCGATTTGCTATTCCCGAGTTCAAAGTGGACGAGATGGGTTGGGTGAGCTAGAACCCGTTCGTTGTCAACACTGCATTTGATTTAGTTTTGTTGTGAACAGCTTTTCACTATTTCTAGCCAATGGCGTGCTTCGATTTCATGTTTACTGCTTGCTGTCAAAAGACAGCTGCAGACGACGAAACAATAACATTGACGCTAATTTGAGGTTAAAGTTGCATTGCAATTCCTATTTCTCGTTGGTTAGCCTATAATCATTCTTCGATCGTTATTATATATACTATCGACGAAATATTTGCGTTTGTGAAGTGCATTATGAACAGTGTAATAATGTTTTAACCACAGTTTGCAGCTGCTAATTTAACTCGTAGGGCTAAGCCCTAGTCTAGCTAGGCCTAGGGCCTACTTGTCTCAGAGCAATCCAATCTTTACGTGTTAGGGCGCCTCACTTTCTATGTATATTACGAGGAAGAATTGCCTATCCTAGGGTGGGCGTACATATGCATACTTGTTTGTTATAATATGCCAAATAAATTGCGTAAACGCTTTATCTTGACAATGTAATCACGTCTTCACTTTCTTCTAACATCCACATTAGATTTAGGCCTAGGCCTATATCAGCCCCCTTGCCCTAACTTCACCAGAAAACCTTGGGCCTAACTCTAGGCTACTTTCAATTCATTCATTTCATTTATATTACCAGAATTGTGGTAGGCCTAGGTCTAGGCCCTAGTACCTATGCCATAAACAATAAGGGTACAGAGGCCTAGGATAGCAACTCGTAGAAATTAGCATCCGTCGAAAACTACTGTCTAGGCCTAAGCCTTTTTTGTATTACGTATGTAGCCTACCAATCTACAGGCTGATCAAATTTTACTTTACTTTTAAGGGCCAATGCTCTACCTAGCTTTGGCCCATAGATACTAGGCCTAGGCCTATGCGTATCCTACTGACAACTTGTGGCCTAGGCCCAGTACAAGTATGGCATAGGGCCTACAGGCTTTTCTTTGCACAATAAATTTATCATTGGCTATTATTATGCTACTAGGTATTAGGATAGTTATACGTACCATGAGAAATGGTCTATTATGCTTTTGATTGTAGACCATACGTGTGCCGTTGGGCTTGGGTGACAAAATGATTGTCGTTCAGGCTATGTTTGTAGGCTTACCAAGTTTATGAGGGCTAGTTTGAAGTTTTCATCAGTTTTGATTGAAACCCAACGTTACAACATAATTATTTGTAGGCCTAGGGCCAACATATTTATTCATTCAGTGGCAACTGTATGCATGTGCACCAGTTTAGAAGGATATTGATATGAACTAAACATGGAAAATAAACCATAATTTTTGCAAGCAGTACACCTATCATCTGTTGTAGTCGTAATCACTGCAAATCTAACATAAGACATCAATTTACAATGGCTCAGTGAAACACATCGAGCTAGACTACGATTGTAATCCCAACTGCGACAATTGTGTACGAGGGTTGGTCTATGCGTGCAGCTTAGGTCACAAGTTTTCTCCCCATTAACAAATCAACTAATATGTTTGTTGAAATATTTTATAAAGCCTTAATGACAAGGAGTTTGCTGAAGGCATTGTCCATTGAATTGTGAACATGTTGGTTAATGCAATTTTAGATATAGGTAGTGATGCAATGTTGAAAATTTCCAATTCAGTGAAAACTTTCAATGTTATTTTTTTTTTAATTTTAACTTTTTTACCTACAATTTTCTTAAAAAAACATAACTATAAGTTAGGCCTTTTATTATGCAGAAATTACCTTCCAATAGTAGAAGTCATAAGCAGAATACAAACCACATTGTCACAGGTAGGCCTACCGTAAGTCAGGTTATGCATGATTTTATTCAAAAAATTTTATAAAAGTTAGATGGCCATTCATTAATTGACATTTACAATGGTACCGGACGTCTAGTGTCACACAGTATTTTGTATTTTAATTCTACGGCCTAGTATTGATTTTGTGTTGCCTTTTTCAGTCTGAAAGTACAACATAATAGCCCGGGTAGTAACAGTCGGACAAACAACAAAAGTACAAAACATTTGTCAAAACTATGCCATAACCTGACTGCTACTGTAAAACTTACAATAAATTGAAGGCTTTACAGGCCTACTAAGTTACTGAAATAATACCATACAATTTTGTAATTTTTTTTTTATTTCTAGACACATATTTTTACAACTTATTTCCTCTATAGTTTGGCATATTTCAAATCAGGTGAATGCCTTGGCTGATCCGTACTGTGGCATAGTGTTTGACGGTCAGACGTTGGTTCTTTCCGGAAGAGAACGGCTACGTCGGTGGACACACACCATAAGCTTGAGGTACACCAAGATCATCGATAGCTTCTACGACATCATTCCATCCGGGATACAGGACCACAAACACCTTTGAACAAATTGTACATTATAAATATTTTTATGTAGGTAGAAATATTTCCAGAATGACATATTAGTTTTCCGAAGGAGGCCTACCCCCTACTAGGTACCGGTACAAGTATTGACTGTTGCTGGTAGATAGGTTTCATTAAATTTTGGTCTCGATGGTGTAGGCATACACCAGACTTACCCAGCGATGGAGAATGGAGTGTTAGTGTTTGAGTGGGCATTGTAATAAATATTTGTACCATGTTAGGTTGGCCTACCGGCTAATGATTTACAGAAAGTAGCCCTAAAGTAGATAGGTGAATTAAATTATAAATAAGGGGGTACTTGTTCTTCGGTTGTGGGGGGGGGGGGGGGGACAAATGAAGTCTAATTTTTTAGCAACACCCCCCCCCCCCCCACTAACCTACTTTTAGGCAAAATTAGTGTTTTTAATGGTGTTGGATCCCCCCAACCAAACAAGTTCCAAATAAGCATAGGGGCCTAAGAGGCCTACTTGTAGACAAAAAATTACAGTGATTTCATTCAGAGGTAGACTATGCCTCCATGGATATCTATAACGAGGCCCTACGGTACCTAGTTAATTTTAGAATGTAATGCGAAACAATAAGTCTAGGCATCACCTGTTGAGTTGCGCAATCTAGGCTACGCTGTCTAGCCTAGGACTAGGGATAACTCTTGCCGTAGGTCACAAAATAAAATCATCGAGCCATTGGCTTATCTTCAAAGGCTATTTACTACAACTATAGGCCCTAGGCACATATTTACACCGACTTGTGAGTGGGCCAAGAAAATGATTTGGCATTGTAGGTCCTAGTATTTTCCCATGTAAATCTAGGCCTATGCCCCTTTAGTCTATTGACCTTCAATTCAGTCAGTAGGCCTAAGTAAGCTAGCAACATGGGAGGCCTATAGAAAAACTAACATCCAATAGGCCTACCCCTAGGGCCTACATATGATTGGGGCTAGGGCCTACAATGTTTATTTGCATTTAAATGACCTTAAGTGTAGGGCTAGGCCTAGGCCTAGGGCCTACCCTAGGCTAAGGGCCAAGGACTTATTTAGTAGGCCTAGGCCTAATGGTAGCCAAGGAGCTAAAAAAAATCTAGGGACAATTTGTTGATGGATTTTGCCCTAGGCCCTAGCTACCTTGCCTAGGCATAGGGCTAGGCTAAGCCCTAGGCCTATAAGAAGTGTTGAAACGGATTTGCAGCCCAGTGTAGGCCTAGCCTAGCCCTACTAGGGGCCTAGGGCCTACTAGGGCCTAGTGAAAACCACTGCAATCAATGCAGGGACGTACATAATAAAAGAAATACGTAATAAATGATACAAATGTGTCTTTATTACATTGGTCAGCCCGCACATATTAAAAATATACATTTTAAATGCGATGTTTAAGCTTAACTTTGCCTCGTATTGCAGTGATTGGGCAATTTCTTGGTGCATAGATTCGTGATCAAATCGCAATCCGTCGAAGATGACACTGAAAAACACACGCGCAATTTAACTGCGGTCATTTCTATTACGTATATCGTACATTACATACACGCAAGCTCATAAAACATTATTTCCCTTCGCTAAAACGTGAATTGCTGTGATGTTGTCCGCCATTGTTTTCTTTCAAACCATATGGGTACCGGCCTCGGTGGCTCTCTCGGCTGGTCTCGAGCAGCCGAGATAGATTGGACGGGACGGGTTGACAAAACGGGACGAGATCGAACTCAGGAATAGCATCGGCCATCTTGAACGGGTAAACGTGGTCACGTGGTACAAAACGACTCGTCCCGTCCGTCTCGTGGACGGGTGGAACTCAGGAATAGGGCTCCTGGGCGTAGTGATAGGCTACCTCGACCCTAGGTTCTTAGGGCCTAGGTCTACCAAGAGGGCAAAGGCTACCACTGTAGAAACACCGGAGAAGATCATTTTATACACGTGCCAAAAGAACCAAACGACAAACAAGGCAAAAAGAATTGTTCAAAGCTGCAGCACGAGAATGTTTTGAGGAGGACGCCCCCTCTACAAATTCACTCTACTGTTGTGAAGACCACTTTGATGCAAGTATATTATTAATTGGTCTACTAGCTTTTTAATTCACAAGTGAATTTCCTATAAGCAATTCTGTTAGGCTCCGTTAAAATATTCTCACAGCAAAATTTGCCTTGGGATTATAAGTTAGAGCCTAAACGTAAGAGGCGTTTTCTCGCATGGGAGAATGTCACAAATTCAAAATTTTTAACAACATTTTTGGAATATTTTCCCGCGAGAAAATGAGTTACGTATAGGTCCTAGGCTTATTATAATCCCGAGGTAATATTAGAAGCTCATAGGAAACTAGCCTGCGAAATAAAAATGTAGTAGGTAGATCAATTAATATCATTAACTTACATGAAAGTGGTATTCACAACGGTAAAGTGAATTTGCAGCAATAGGCTAGAGGCCCTACGACTCCTTGACATATTCTCGTCTTGTTGCGCGATTTTCACCTGTTTAGTTCTTTTAGGCACATATATAAATACTTTCTCCGGTGTTTCTAGAGTGGTGTTTTAAACACATTGGTACCTTACACCTTTTATAAAGCGTCATTTCTTTTAAAATCAATCAAAAGGATCATTGAGAAACGATAGCACGAATGACAGCGGGCGCAGTGACGGCAACTGTCTGCTAGGATGTGTTTGACCCACCGCCGACGGGATGGTAGAATATTGTCATGTTTGGGGTAGTTTCTACCCTTGTTACTGGTACTACATGGTCTGTTTCTTATGCCAAGTGATTTGGAATCGTTTGTTGACAATAATGATGATTGAGACACTTCATGAAACAAGTTAAGTTATTATAACATGGTCGGAATGTGCATAGTGGCGATTACATAACTTTATTGGGAACATGAAAGTTATTGTTTTAATAGGAAAGAATGCAGACCTTTCAATAACATAAGATTGCCGAGTAGTGGTGATGAGGTTGAGGGGAAGGGACTTAGGCCCTAGAGACGTACAGACTGGAGCCCTGGAGGGGGAAAGTCGAGAAGAGTCTAGGGGAAGCTTCTTGGTGTGCGATGTGCGATCTGATCGGGGAGTTACATTCTGACCAGCAAACACACAAGTTGTCTCCGGGGAAGAGTTAAATGTGTTTCCGACAAGGGCATTAATAACGTTGGGTAACAAATGGAGATGGACACAAAGACCTGAAGGAAGAACAATAAGAGAGCGAGTCAGGAGTGCCAGGAGTCCGGGCGAGACCGAGAGGCGGCAGCCGACCCAAGTGGCGAAGAGAGAAGATCTGGGGCGAGTCATCCAGGGGTCCGGGTTCGAGACATCGTCACTGACATACCAGGGTCCAAATGGAATAGTGTAAGCTAAATGATTTCATTACAGTAATGCCAGTAAAGTCAGGGGACACGAACTCACGTTCAGTCGGGTAAGATGCATGCACCCAGCTGATAGGCAAGATTAGGTTATCAAATTGTTAAATACATGTGCTCCTTCTTTTGTTGAAACCATGTTCTTGTTCATGTTAAACCTCCTAATACATGTCCTAGAAGTCATCACCCCGTTTATACCTATCGATCTCGGTCACCGTTGGGAAGATTAGCCTGTGTAACAAATAACAGCTACGTTCCCCAAAACAATAGTTACTTTGGTAAATAACATCCATACCAAAGGGCTAATCAACCTCTCAACGTGACAATATCTACCATTTATATCTAGATAGCGGTGCGCCTTTGGGTCTGCGCTAGGCTGCGGTCAGCAGTCTGACGTCACACTACTTTTCGTGTTGTCTTTTGGCGGGAAGCCAGATTCAAATTTCAACGTTAAATATTGAGAAAAGTATTAACCTTAGACAAAAAAAAACTTTTATGTTATTTTTTTTAGATGTTATCTTTAACATATTCGATTTCTGGAATGAAGGCTAGTTCCCTATTAGTGCATGGCGAGCTAGGAATTCAAAGGCCTGGTTCAAGGCTGCTCGAAGTGCATCCTTGCCCCCTTCAAGGGCGTCCCCAGGAATTATGTCAAGGGGGGTAAAAATGATAATTTTTTTTTCCGTGGTACATGCATGGGGAGTTTGGGGGACAGTGCCCCCCAACAATAGCGCCACAGGCGAATTTCTTTGAAAATCAGGTTTTTAGATTGCGTTTGGTGCGTTTTAGAAAAAAGTAGTGCCCAATGCCTTACCAAAATAATGTAATTATTTTTTAAATTTTAATATCTTAACGATAATGGTTTAGATTTTGAAAAGATATTTTTTGTTTGTTACTTGCCTGGCCGTGAAATGCCGTGCCTACCGTGGATCGAATCTGGCACGCTCAAGGTACCCACTAACTCCGCTCGGAGATTGAGAAAACCTTGCAATATTTACACGTATTTCGTACTGGCTGTGTTTTCCATAGTATTTTCACAGATAGACTACACTGCGTTATATGCATTTCAAAACATGTTTAATATTTTTTTAAATACAATCTAGAAAATTACAAAATCGCCAACTAGACTTGGTAAACGCCAAAGTCGTTGTTAGACGAGTGAGCGAGTCATGTGTTGAATACCCGGGAATATTTGCATTTAAGTTTGATAATTATATTCGTATAAATAATAGGTTTTTTAAGTTAGTTGGTATACGGGCGCGTCATCTTTTGGCCATAATGCGCCACTGTAGCCTATGATAGGCTAGGGAGGCCTAAGGTAGGGGGAAGAAAAGTAATGTTACCGGGTACTCAACACATGACTCACTCACTCGTTTTACAACGTCTTTTGCGTTTCCCTAGTTAGCTTACAATACCACAGGCAGTCAATATGACCTAACCGTTAGAAGCGACCTAGTTTCTCACGTCGTCGTCTTGAAAGTTCCACGGTTGTTTGTAATGTACTCGGCACCTCCTTCAAGATTCCCATGCCGGTAACCACTTTATATGTTCTTTACGACAACGTATATTCACTCTTTATTTGAATTACCTTACCCTTGATTGCTTTAAATTATGGATATAATAAGTTATATTCTAGGTCGCTGCGCGAACTCCGTTTCCAGTCGCGTTGATGGATAAGCTTTTATGGTTAATTATCGTTGCTATAAAAGTACGATAGTTTTTCCGAAATATTTCTTCGATTGTCCTCAAAATCATTTCATAACTAATTTCATGTCTAAGTGTGCTCGGTCGCGGGCTCAATGTCACAAAATTATCGCATTAAAATTTACGAAGTGGCCAAAGGAACGATATTCATGAGAAAAATTGCTATGATTATACCAACAAACTTAGCAGACCTCAATTCCGAGATTTGGAAGGTTTCCTTTAATTTTCATCAAGATCGCACATCACAGATTAAAGCGCAACGAAATAACCACACTAGGTTTCATTCTTATTTCTAAAAAATGGCGGCCTCGGAGACGATCGAACTAAAACACTTCCAAATCACGTTGAGTTATAAAAAAAATAAAAAAATATGTTATTAAATGTAATAAATAATATAGTAATTAATAGTACAGAGTCAAATTTGATATGGAAACTTTATGTAACCACTTTAAAGGACTGTTAAGATCGTAATCAGCCGACCACCTGCATGTGTCAACTCCACGGCAGTTCGTCTGTTTGTTATGATGTTGATTGCATTGTTGATACTACAATCAAGAAACGACCAAAAGTTACACATCTAGTAATGAGACCGAGACTGAGAATGAGAATGAGATCGAGAATGAGACTGAGACTGAGAACATAGTTCAGACACGTCCTTACATGTACAATAAGGTTATAGGAAAGAAAAAGTTGAAAAAGTTTGCTGGAATTTTACAAGAATATAATCAACAAGTAACTATAGATACTTGACAATGATCACCTACATTGTTTACAAAAAACTAGTCTTTAGACCACTAGATATTTTAATTCTATTGTTAATAATTGTTAATACCATATTATTACATCGACTTTGAAAGATATTGTATTTTAACAAATGATTTTGTAATTGAACATGAAAAAGTAATGAGATCCCACATATAACAAAAAAAGTTGTAAAAAAACCGCCAAACCTTTTACACAATCAATCAATGAGATCTAAAAGAAATGCCAACCTTATGTACCCTCCTATATTTTCGCAATCTTAATACATAAATTCACTTTGCCCTGTGACTGCATCCTTGCAAAGTTGGCAAAATAAATTTGCACAAACTTTTACATTTAAAACAATAGTTGCAAATAAAATTTTGCCACGCTCGCAACGATGCAGTCACAGGGTCATGTGGATTTTTGTATTAAGATTGCAAAAATATGGGAAAGTACATAAGCTTGGCATTTCATTCAGTTCTCATTGCTTTGATTGTGTATGGTTTGGCTTTTTTTTTTACACGTTTTTGGGTTTTTTGAGCGAGCGTAGCGAGCGTCTCCACTTGACTCTATGGCTCGAATGTCTGTTTTTTTTTGTTTTTTTTTTCTGTTACTGCTTCGATACAGGTCGCACCGTTTTTCTGATCGACCTGAAAAATTTTTCACACATGTACATACCACCTAGGCGGGTTGCTGTATAGTTTTTGAACAAAATCCCTAGTTGGTTATAATAAATAAAAAAAAAAAATAAAAATTTTAAAAAAATAAAAATTACCGATCGTTATGAAATTTTTCCCGGGTTAATAAGTAAAACATCCTTTCCTATTTTCCAAATTTTCAGCTAAATCGGTCAAGAACTTAAAGACTTATTGGTAATCATAATTTGAAAAATGATGTTATAAAATGAAGGTGGCAGTGAAGATACAAAGATACACTTTAGAAGGCATGACGTGAATTAGTACAATGCAAAGATGTTGGAATAGTTTATAGTGTACAATGTCAATATCCAGGCCTACACTGTGTGGTGGGATTATGGGAATGTCGTACTCGGGTCATGTTGCACGTACCGGTGCTCGCTCAACAACGCGTCCAACTGAGCGTTTTCTAGTACGTGTGATAACATCTTTCGAACTTCGAAGGAATAATAAAAGTCACTGCCCTTTTAGAAAATCACGGCCTTTGGTATTAATGAAAACAAACCGGTGGGAATCTTGAAACTTCCCGTCAACAAGGCTGTGGGGACGCACTATTGAAACATTTGCACTTTCTAATGTTTCATTTCTTTTTGGGGCGACAAAGTTGGCGTGGTCTGGTTTCAATGAAGTTTTGTAACAAGAAAAGGATAAATACTGACAATCTATCGGTATTATTACAAATACTGATGTATATTGATCAATAACACGGAAATACTGAAGCCAACAGAGGTTTCGGTTAGTCTCTGGGGTTCACGTTTAGATCGGGAAAAAAGTATTGGTCTTGTAGCATTGGCATTGTCTTGTGTAGCCATCAGAGAACATTCATAGTGGGGTCTGAGATATTACGTGCTCTGCTATTCTGCTGGAGAAAACAATGCTGTGGCGATTCCGACTTAGGCCTACGTAGGCTACCCGCCTGTGGCTGGTTTGACCAGCATAGGGGCTAGGCCTACATATCGCGTCTGGGCCCGGCATGGTTACAAATTAAAAAACAGGACATGGCTCTGCTAATCGTTAATGGCAAGGAACGGATAAAAAAGGACCATTTCGCAAACATCAGCAAAGTGAACGAGGAGAATAACTCCACGAAACTAAAGGCGAGCTCTGGCCGGCACCTTGAAAACTTTGAAAATGAATCCTCTTTCCGCCCCGTCTTTTGCCCGGGTTAATAGGGCCCAGAGCATTCCCCCTCGGCTCATCGTAAAAGGCGACAAAGAGGGCAGTCGGTGTGGACCCCTCAAATAAGATCTTGAGGTGATGGAGATCGCAAAGGGGGCTCTCATGCATAAATTTTCACTTTCCCACACTCACATTTCCCTCTACAATCATATCTATTTATTACTTTTTCACTTTTTCTACTCTTCACCATCAATGCTGGCCCCTTTGTGTTCTAAACGTCTAACGCCGTGTTTGCCGTGCGGTGCGACCCGTGCCGGTGGAAAAGGGGATCCTGGTTGTGGGGAAAAATGTTTCTTGCGAGAAACATGGACCAACACGCAACTTTGGCCACCTGCTTCATCTAGACGGGAGGATTCAGAAACTAGCCCACCTGGGTCAATCGGCTAGTGCAACATTTGTCACCATTATTTTGCAAAATTGGGCAGCCCGGACATAGATTGCGTAGGTTGTATGTACCAATGTGGAGAGCTATGGGAAGAGAAGGGTCGGGACCCGACCACACTGGTAAAAGATCTATTGCGTCTATGTCTTTGGTCCGGACATAAAATTGGCTTTTTCCTACATACCATCCTGATGAAAAAAAGAAATCTTTAATGTTTACAAGGCCCTATGTGGTAGAACCAACGTGGGCTAGTGAGTCTTTTCCGGGAAATTTGTAGGTTGCCCCCTTTTTTCTACTAGGGAAAATCTTAATCACCCCAATCACCCCATTTCCCATCCCCAAAACAAACAATTACCATCAAAGAAAAGACCTAGGTCTTTATTTGAACCAGAAATAACACTTGACACTAGGGTCAAAAACTAAAACCTAGTACAAATTCCCAAAAATTTTGACAAAAAAATCCTTAAAAGAGAACACAACTTTTTTTTAAAATATCATCAGTTGCAATTGCAAAAGCGTTCAAGGAGTAGCAGGTACTTTTAAAATCAGTACGGAAAACTGCGAAATGGATTGCTTATGGTTGAGACTGCTAATAAATAAGCAGTCTGAACTATTACTTAAAACCACAAAATTTGACTACCTATTTGAAATCGAAGTTAAGGCCGCATGAACAACTTAATAATTCAAAAGGGGAATTATTAGTTTTTCTGATCTAAAAATATGTTACCAATGAGGAAATTAAAGAGGAACTCTCCAAAACAAGGTGTCATTGACTTGTATAGAATAATGCCCCGGGTGTTGATGGAGAAGAATTTCCAACTGGCACAACAATCCTCACCTTCAACACTAAGGACTTACCTGAAAAGGTGTTAGTGGGATACCACATTTTAGATGTCAGAACCTATATACCAAACCCCATGAGATGCTTCACCTGTCAAAGTTTTGGGGACACCCCAAGAATGTCTGTAAGTCTGAACCTATTTGCAGGAATTGCGGTTTTAAAATCTCATGGTGAAGTGCAGTGTGAACATCCAAACAAGTGTGACAATTGTAGTGGTCCACATGCTTCTTCTTCCCGTGACTTTCCTAATGGACGGAAAAGAGGAAGATATATGAGATAATGGCGGTTAACAAACAAAATGTTCATGAGGAAGGAAGGAAAGGGTATAGACAAATTACCACACCATCTAATCTTTCAATATCTTTTGCGCAAGCTGTAACATCAAATAGTAGAGGCATAATTGCAACAAATCAGGAAAAAACACAGAACATCTCTAAACCCAAACCTATAAATCCCAAGCTGATGCGGCTACCAGCCATGTTGAAGACATAACCTTGGTTCAGGAGAACGCAAAGCAAAAGGAAAAACTATTGAAGCATTGCTTGTGATACAGAAATCACTACAAGATCAATTAAAAGAACAAGCAAAGCAACAACAGGAGCAGGGAAAACTCTTACAAGAGTTAATTTCCCTGACTCGATCTCAAATTCCGAGTGGAAAATTAGGTAAATTTAATAAACAGCAAGACGTCAACAGCAATGTTGATGTTAAATTTGAAGTAAATTTACCTAAATCACCAAAAAAGTCAAAAACACAGAAACCATTAGAGGTTTTAGTGGGTCCCAAATGTAAAGAGGATTTTAAAGATTCCCAACCAAAAAAACAGCCATCCACGTGGGTCACTTACTGATGACATGTTGGAGGATCGGTTAATGGATGAGAATCCTTTTGATATTTTAAAAAACCTAAGGTGAAATTTAAAAAATAACAGCTGTATTTAAGATACATACAACATCTATAAACTTAAATGGCTACACTAATATCGTGGAATTGTAGAGGATTCTATGCAAATCTAAAAGAGCTACAGCTACTTTTTACAAAACACACAACCCTTGATCTTATTATTACAAGAAACTTTTTTCAAACCAACTGATAACCCTACGGTTAAGGGTTATACAATCTACCGTAAGGATTAAATATAGGAGGTGAACGTGCACAGGGAGGTGTTGCCATTCTGGTGCATGACTCTGTGTATGCCACTCAAATTCCATTAAACAACTCGCCTTCAGGCCGTCGCCGTTACAGCTTACTTTCCCAAAATGTAACCACATTATGCTGTATTTACATTCCACCACCATTAATCATTAGCAGACGCGATATGGAGGCATTGTCGGATCAATACATGGACCCGTAATCTTGGGTGGTGATTTTAACGCTCACCATACTGACTGGGGATCAGTAGTTTCTGATCAACGGGGTTTTGTGTTGTAGCAGATTTTCAAACAACACAATGATGTTTCATTGTTGAACAGGGGCCCAGATGACTTCATTTAAACGTCACATTCTGGCACTTTTTCAGCCATAGATTTAGTCAGGTGTACACCATTGCTATCCCCTGACTCGAGCTAAATGTGCTTGATGATTTACATGGAAGTGATCATTTTCCAATTCAGGTGAATGTTTTAAACTACAATAGGCCACCCCAATCCAGGTCAGGGATGGAGATTTTGCGCAAGCTGTTTGGGGGGAAAGTTCCAGGAAATTAGTGAAGTCTCTTTGCTCAAGGTGGACTTTACTAGTTCTCGTGACCCCAACGTGCTTGTCAATAATGTGAGGTAAATGCTTGCTTGATGCAGCATATGCCAGTATCCCACTGATTTAGTGGTGAACAACGTCGTCGTGTCGTCCCCTGGTGGAACAAAGATTGTGCTTTGGCCATCAAGGCAAATAAAAGCAGCTTTTAAAAAATTAAATACATTTCCTACATTTGAAAATTTAATCAATTTCAAGCACGAGAGAGCGAAAACGAGACGAATTATCAAACATAGTAAGAGGCAGTCATGGCAAGAGTATGTATCTTCTATAAATTACAGCACCTCTTCCACAATGGGTGTGGAAAAGGATTAAAATCAATTAGTGGACGTCAGGTCAACACCATACCCGCTACCCAAGGATGGCGGCAATTAGTACTACTCCAGCAGATGGGCTTCAGTACTGGGTACAGATTTTGCATCGGTAAGCAGTAATGCACGATATGATGCAAATTTCTAGCACACAAGCATTGACAGAAGCTCGAAAACTTAATTTTCATCTGAAACGATGAGCCATACAACAGAGCGTTCTTTTGTGGGGAACTCCATATGGCGTTAAGCTCATTACGTCGCACATCTGTGGGAGAAGACAAAATGCCACAACGACATGTTTGTGCACCTGACTGATCCCCATTGGAAGTTATTTTTTTAAATTTTTTTATATTTTGGGGTTTTGTCCGACAAATTTCCCGATGATTGGCGTAGTGACATCTTAATTCCACTTCTTAAACCCACAAAAGACGAGTCGATGCCGACATCCATATCGCCCTTTTTCCCTCTGAAAAGTTGCTTTTGCAAATTTGTTCGAAAAGATGATCAACAAACGACTAATGTGGATGCTGGAGACACGCAGTTTATTGGCGAACGTCCAAATGTGGTTTTCGTCAACGTCGTTGCACCATCGACCACTTGGTTCGATTAGAGACATTTATTCAAGAAGGGTTTGTTGCAAAACAACATGTTGTTGGTTGTGCTTTTTGACATTGAAAAAGCATACGACACAACATGGAGATATAATATTCTTCAACAGATTCACGAGTGGGGTTTTCGAGGGCACATGCCAAAATTTTTAGAAAAAATTTTTAACAGATAGAACTTTCAAAGTGCGTGTTAACAATGTTTTGTCAGACTCGTTCTCACTGGAAACAGGTGTACCACAAGGATCGGTCTTGTCGGTATCACTGTTTGCTATTGGAATAAACATTTGTGGTGGATTGTATCCCAAAGAGCCTAATGTCGTGCCTTTTGTAGATGACCTGGGAATCTTCTACAGATGGGAAAAATTTATCAACAGCTCAAGACACGTGCAAATTGGATTGAACAATATAAGTGAATGGGCTCGAAAGCGGGGGACACGATTTTCTTCCCGAAAAAACTCAGTGCATCACTTTTGCCGTCTTCAAGGAATCCAAAATGACCACAACTATCGTTTAACAATGTAGAATTCTATTCAAAAAACAAATGTCCGTCATCTCGGCATGGTGTTTGACAAAAGCTAAATTGGAAAGACCACGTTGTTGAGTTACGAAAAAAATGCATGTTGAAAATCAAACTATTGAAAGTTCTCAGTAATACATGTGGGGTTGCAGATAGGACTTGCATGTTGGAGAATTTACGGATCTCTAGTTTGCTCCAAGATGGACTATGGATGTTTCGTATACTCTTCAGCAGTAACACAACCCTTAAACTTCTAGACACTGTCCACCATTGTGGTCTTCGTATTGCTCTTGGTGCATTTCGAACAAGCCGGTAGTCAGCTTGTATGCCGAGTCAGGTGTGTCCTCCTTGGCAGAACGGAGAAACCTCTTGATGGGTACGTATTAATAAAAATTTAAAGCTATGCCAACAATCCAGCAAATCGGAATGTTTTAACACGACATATGTCAGACACTTTGATAACAAACCCAAGGCATCTCTTCCAACGGGATTAAGAGTAAACTTTTGTTTAAATCTTATAGAATTACATCTGCCAAAAAGTTTTAAATTTTGTATTTAGCAATAACCCGCCCGGGTTTACCCAGAGCCGATTATTATATTTGCCCTTTTTGTCGTTTTGATAAAAACTCTACTTGCGATAGTGTATTCAAAATTAACTTGAGAGAGATTTGCCATGAACGTCAAAGGTTTACTTTTTCACAGATGGCTCCAAAATGACAACAAGGTTGGAAGTGTTTTTATTGCCCCCACCTTACTGAACGTTTTCGGGGCTAAGCGACGTGTGTTCATTTTTCACTGCAGAGTTTTTCGCCATCCGTGAAGCTCTTAAATACATTCTACGCTGTCGTTGTGGAGAATACCTTTGGGTTCAGATATTTTAAGTTCACTTCAAGCTATAGAACTCATGTATCAAGTCATCATTTGGTACAAGAAAATCCCCAAATTTTATTTAGAAAAACTAACCTCTAAGGGTATATAATAGAGTTTGTGAGGATACTGGAAAAAACGTGGGCATAGAGGGAAATGAACACGCTGATAGGGCTGCTAAGGAAGCTTCCCAGCGTCGCGACGTTGATTTTAATCTAGTTCCCGTTCCAGATGTCAAGAGTGGATTCAAGCAAAGATTGGTTGGATTTGCGACAAGCATCTTAGGATGTGTTGCAAAATAAAAAATTGCGTAGTGTGATGCTCACACTGACTAATAAAATTCGTCCACCTACGTCTCAACTCTCACGTAGAGAAGAGGTGGTATTGTCTAGAATTCGAATAGGCCACTACACGCCTAACACACGGATATCTCTTTAAAAAGAGAAAAGGTTATTTCCCCTATGTGGACACATATGATGTACCTTAACCGTACATCATATGCTAGCAGAATGGACCAAATAGGATGCCGTGCGCATGCAATTTGAGCTCGCCCAATCATATGAAGAACTTCTATCATATGATAACGGCGACAAACTTTCCAAATTTCTTTATCCAAAGTAATCTATTTAACAAACTTTAATTAACTGCATACACATTTTTTTCTTTTTTTATTTCATTTACATACATTACTTTATTTTGCTATTACTTTCTTCATCTTCAATTTATTTTGTTTTCATACACTTAGAAAACAATCTAATCATCAAACATACCTGCATTAACTCTTCTAATTTTCTTTCATTCAAAAGGCGGCGCAATATGACCCTAACCGGTTGAAGCGCCCTAGTTCTCACGTCGTCGTCGAAAACCTCTTTCCTCCCATTACCCCTGGCGTTTACCCGTGGCTGGTTCTGACCAGCATGAGACTTTCCTTCCCATCTCCCCTGGTCCCTTTCTGAGCTCTGGCGGTCGTCGTCGGGGAACTCTGACCTTCCCTTTGACTACCTCCCGGACGACGATGACAATGACAAAGACGATGACGACCGCAGTGTCAGACCCTTCTTTCTTCCCCCTTCCCGTGGTAAGTTCTGACCAGCTCGGTCCCTTCCTCCCCATATCACCTAGGCTAGAGTGGTGCATTATGACCTAACGGTTGACGCGCGCCCCCAATGCAAATAAACTTTCAAAAAGACTTTCCCTTTGACTTTCCTCCCCAAAGACGACGACAATGGCAACACGGACGATGCCACTTACGAAGACGACCACGACGTGGGGGAACCACCATCCTCTGCACTCACCATACCCTCCCTTACCCTATGTCCTCTGCCTGAGCCCGGGCCACAGCCCCCCCGACCCGACCCCGGCCACCTACTCCCATGCCCTCCCCTTGCTTGTGGCTAGTTTCTGACCAGCACAAGACTGTCCACCCGCGTCAACCCTTACGTTCTCCCCTGTGAAAAAAATAAGTAATGTTTATAAAAAAACTGATAAAACTACATTTCCGCAGTAGGTGCAACATGACCTAAAACCGACATCAAGAGCTTATGACCATAGATTATGCAAACGATGAAACGAATTTGTTCCAGAAAGTTCTATTTGACCCCGAACCCAGGTGCTTAGAATATGGTTCCTTGCGCACGCAAGTTGATCTCTCCCAATCATATGGGGAACTTCTATCATATGATAGGAGCGACAAACTTTCTAAATTTCCATCCAAAAATAATATATTTAACAAAATTTATTTCACATCATAATAAAAAAAAACTAATCCAAATTAAAAAAAAAAAATATAGACGTTTATGTCTACCACAGGCTGGGCAATGTGACATTCGTTAGACGCACCCTAGTTTTCACGTCGTCGACTTTCTGCTATTGTGTTTCCCAGGATCGATCGTACTTTCTAGAGAGCATTTATATAACTTCCTAAAACTATAGGCTAGCTCTGGGCAATCGTCATTTGGGGTAAAAATTGGCCCAGAGCATGGCTCTGCGAATCGTACAAGGCGATTCAAGAGAAAAGGTCCACCCCGCAAACATCAGCTAGTTTGAAGGGTATTAATTTTCTCACTGAAAATAGTGGCAAGCTCAGGCAATCGTCGTCTGGGACCTTGCCCCCTACCCTCGACGACCCCTCGACGACGAGTCGACAATGACACCACGAACGATGACGAAGACAATGACACCGCGACGTGAGAAACCCCCTTCCTCCCCTTTCCCGTGGCGGTTCTGACCAGCATGGGGCCCTCTAGCTAGGCTAGAGTGATGCATTATGACCTAACGGATGACGCGTTTTTAATGCATATAAATCTTATAAATTCTACCCTAGGCTATATTAGCACATTAGTTTAGGACCTAAAGGCTGACTCGCCATAATATAAATGATCTTAAAAAAACTACAAAAAGATAACTCCTCAAAACTAGAAGCGAGCTTTGGTATCATCGTCGAGTGGGTAGTAGTAGTGTTATTTATTTATTAGCACCAAATTTGCTATTTTGCTAGTCAATACATGGTTCATCATGGTATTACATCATGGTATATACATGGTATATTCAAATTACATACAAATGAAAAACAATAAGACAAAAAACATGAATCTAACAGCCCCAATTATTAACATATACAACCACACACTTAAGTCATGACATTTCAAATACATTTTCATTCACTGGCATCACTTTAAAAATAAACCGTCAGCTTATATTCATAGTACCAACATCAATCAACATGTTTAAACCCAAAAACTCTCATCTCTTATAAAATTAACGCTATGTTGGTCTAGGCTTACAACAATGTTTGTTTTGTACAAATAAACTCTTATTTTTAATTATGTCCCAGAAGGACAATACTTCATTTTGGTTTACACTTAACATTTTGCTTTTTTTTATATTACAACATTCCTTTCTAAATTTTTGTGAAGTCACCGATACTTTTAATTTCTTGTGGCAATCTATTGAAATTCGAACACCTCTAATATAAATTGAATTTTGTCCAAATGCACTATTTGCCCTTTCCACAAAAACACAAAAAGCTTGTTGTTTCTTAAATTATAATTTGAAATTTTAAATAATCATTAATTTCCTACACAAGTACTCAGGTGCATTACCACAAAAAATTCAATGAAGAAAACCATAGGGTATTTAAACCAAAAATTTTTTTTTTATCGTCAACTAATGTAATGATTCGCACATCTTGGCTATCGACGTGTCTCTGATAACTCTTAATATGCTCCTCATTGCTTTCTTTTGTATATTCTGTATTACATCGGTTTCATTTTTATTAAGCAAAAAAGTACAGAAAATACAAAAATTATAAGAGGAGAAACCGAGCAACTATAGCTTGATATATTAGAATTTTTGAAAATAAGTGGCAAGTGCCATGTATTCGACGGAATAAACCAACCTTTCTTTCAAATCTTTTATTAAACTGATTTCCATGGGAATTTTAAAATTTTAAAATTTTCATCAACAATAATCCCTAAATATTTCAACTGGTCAAAAGATGTCCACCATTCATAATCAATAATAATCTGAATCTTTTTTAAGTTGTTCTTCTTCATTTTTGCTTAATTTATTCAAACACAAAACCATTGCTTGCGATTTTAAAACAATTTATTTTTAACTGGTTTACTCGTAACCATTTTTCAATGAGTTTTCGATCATAGGTTAAGAAACATCATAACTTCTTTCAAAGTAGAACCTATACATACTATTAATGCATCATTGCATAAAAAAAAAACTTTGCAATATTTTAATTTCATTGCCTATATCGTTTTGTACACAATAAAAAAAAGGGCCCTCACACTGTCCCTTGAGGCACCCAAAAATTATTTTCTCTATACGTTGACGAAAAAAATTTCCAATCTTAAATTTCTGAACTTTGGTCTCCAAACAAGGGGACAATCCCTTTTAAAGCTTTCCCTTGATGCCATAGCATTCTAGTTTTTTTTAAATTTGAATTTGTATATCAATTGTTTCAAAAGCCCTTTCAAGTCAAGTGACACTACAATAGTAATACTTACAGAGCATGGCTCTGCTAATCGTAAAAGGCGATTCAAGAGTAAAAGTCCACCCGCAAACATCAGCTAGAAAGAGCGAAATATGTTACTCTCCGAAACTAGAGGCGAGCTCTGGCAATCGTCGTCGGGGATCTTGCCCCCTTCCCTTGACGACCCCCGGCGACGATGACAAAAGACACAACGAACGATAAAAAAAGACGAAAGACGTCCGCGACGTGAGAAAAAACCCCCTTCCTCCCCTACCGTGCTGGTTCTGACCAGCATGGGACCCATCTCCCCCCCCCCCCCCCTTAGGCTAGAGTGGTGGATTATGACCTAACGGTTGACGCGTCTTAATCCAAATAAACCCAAAAACCCCCAATTGTGTTGGTTTCTAAATCCTGATTGACTTCAGTTAAAATTTGTTTTCTTCAATGAAATCGATCACTGATCGTTAAAATATATATTCTAACACTTTCTCAACCATTTGTGAATATTTATCGGCCTGAAATTTTCTCCAACTATTGCTCTAGGAATTTGGGAATCAGCACAATCACCGTTGTCTTCAAACTTCCGGCACTTCGCCATTTCTTAGTGATTGTATTAATTATTTTTGTAAGATATAATTTAACTGTAGGAATTAAAGTAAAAACTTGATCTGTAATTCAATCCTCACCTGGAGCTGATGATTGAAGGCTCTAATTTTATTTACTATTGTATCTTCCCCCAACTGTTTGAAAATTTTCTAACAAAAATCGGTCCATTGAATTGTGAAACTGCTCGAATTTCTTCATCACATTGACACTTCCAGGTATGTTATTTCAAACTAACATCAAACATACTTGCATTAACTCTTTTCATTTACTTTTATTTACAGGCGGCGCAATATGACCTAACCGATTTAAAGCGCCCTAGATTCTCACGTTTGTCGTAGATATTGTCCGCCCAAAACTTTTATAAAGATTCATTAAATGTATTTGAAAAATTATGTTCACCTTTTACTTTCTTATTTTTAAAGTACATTTATTGATAATTACTTTGCGTATTGCTTTTATAAAGACTTTTTAAAACTTTTCACAATTCTTTGGGTCTGTCTTTAATTTTGCAAATCTTTTGCCGAATAATAGTCTCTTTTTCTTATTTTTAATCAATTAAAACTCGATTTTGCTGTACTATAATTTTTCCAATCTTCTTAATTATTTGCCCTTTTAGAAAAAAGGAAAATTCCTATGTTCCTGTGCCCTTTTTATCTCTGCATCAAACCATTTTTTATGCCTATGCTTATCCTTAACCTTAAACGTTATTCTGGAATATGAACATCCTAGCTTCCTGCACATTTACAATAAATTCTTTGGACATTTTTCCAAATCATTACCAACTTCAATATTGATCCAGTTTTGTTTTAAACACATTCTTGAAAACATAATTTGTTTGCCTTATTCTCTAAATTTTTATATTTTCTGCATTTTATAGTAGTTTTTTAATTTTTGGCTGTGAACATCTGGCACATGATGCCCATTATTTATAAAATATCTCATTTTAAAGTCTATGATCAGATATCGGATTGTCTTCTACGGCAACATGAATTAATCCCTTTTCTTCATAAGCAACTAATACATAATCTAAAACCGTTCTCGATATTTTAAAGGAATTATCTTTCGCACCACAGATGCAATCCTTATGAAAACATCCATAATTTAATTACACCCTGTGATTCCAACATGTTTTCATTTTATTTGAATAAAGTGTAGTCTTGCTCAAATCTATGTCTATATCACCCATGACAAAAAAAAATCAATTTGAATCTAGTACTATTTCCAAATTATTTTGCAAAGTTTTAATAATGTCAGACTTTTTCATTTTCGGTGACACGTAGATCACACAAATAAAAGTGTGAGCCATTTTCCCAGACATAACACGAACGCTACCTTTAACCGTACATCAATGCTAGCAGAATGTACCCGATATGATTCCTTGCGCACGCAATTTGATCGCTTCCAATCATATGAAAAACTTCTATTATTTGAAAACGGCGACAAAATTTCAAAATTTCTCATTTAAAGTACTTTATAGAACAAAATTTAATTCACATCAAACATATTGAATTTTCTATTCAACACAAATGAACATTTATTCTTTAGCTATTACTATAACACATAACAAAAACTTGTAGAAATACAGCCAAACCTTACACACTCAAAAGGAATGAGATCTAAAAAAAGGGCCAAGCTCATCTACCCTTCCACATTTGCGCATTCTTAATTCATAAACGTACAGTGTCCCATAACAGCATCCTCGAAAAGCTTGGCAAAATAGAATTTGCGATTATTAATTTAACGAAATAGTTTATCCAAGTTCTTTTTTCTAATTAATTTAAACGTAAACATGCAAATTCTATTTTGCCAAGCTTTTCGAGGATGCTGTTATGGGACACTGTACGTTTATGAATTAAGAATGCGCAAATGTGGAAGGGTAGATGAGCTTGACCCTTTTTTAGATCTCATTCCTTTGAGTGTGTAAGGTTTGGCTGTATTTCTACAAGTTTTTGTTATGTGTGTGATCTCATTACTTTTTCAAGTTCCATTACAAAATTATTTGTTAAAATATAATATTTTTTATCAAAGTTGATTTAATTTTTATGGTATTAGCAATAACAATAGGATGTAAAATATCTAGACCCGGATTCATGTACATCCTGGGTATAGGTGGTATAACCATGGTATAACGACGGTATAAGGACTGGACCCCAATTCTTGAGTTCGTGGGAGATGAGTTGAAAACGCAATTTGAAAACGAAGTCGTTTTCGTTTTCGAAGGAATTGGTATTCTTGAACGGTATCGTGGAAAACGTCATGGGTTGTGAGTTGAAAGAGTATCACGAAATCCAAACACTTTAAAAAGATTTGCGTGTAGCAAAGAGCTCGAAAAAGTTCTATATTTATTCTAGATTGCAGTGCCTTCATAAACGCGGGCCAATCGAAGACGAGTTGCATGAAATGATTTGATTGTTGCAATTATGTAAACAACAGATGAGCAAGCTCATATTATTCGACACCTTGCTTCGACATTGTGTTTGTGTGTATTGTGTGGCAGAAACACCGGGCAGAACAATGTTGTGCTGGCCTAGGGTTGGCTAGGCTTGTCAACATGTAATGTAAGTACTAATTTTATCTAGTCCTATAGCCGAATGGAACTTTAGACCTACACTGTTGTATTATAAATAATTTTCTACATCTGGGCCTAGGCCAGGGACGGTTTCTGATTTGTTTTATGAGAGTATAATGACAACTTTTCTCGTTTCACACAAAGAAGCAAAATTTAAAATGTCCGCCATTTGTTTACGTATCGCACTTTCCCGCCTAACTCTGCTTATACAGTCAACAAGTGTCAAGTAACTATGGTTACTTGTTGATTGTATGCCTAGTGTTTAAGGCTTATTTTAAAACCCTTATTTGGAAGCCTTCCAGCAAACTTTTTCAACTTTTTTTTTCAAAAGAGACTATATTTCTATAACCTTAATGTCCATGTAAAATATGAACATTGTAGTCCCACCCGTCTGGTCAGAATCGCGGGCCGACGTATTAGATGTTAGCAGTAGTAGCAGTAGCAGTAGCTAACATCCTTAAAGTGATTTTGAGCATGTTTCAAGCCATTTTTTTTACCAAGAAGGAATAATCGTACCCCAATAAAATTTGGCATGTGTTGTCAGGTACCTAAATCCCCTCGATTGTGATAGTTTTCAAGTTCACATCACGTTACATGACGGCTGGGTAACACCTCGAAATCACCCCAACTCTGCTTGGTGTATAAGGTGCTTGAGTGTGTAGCGCACCGCGGCTTGGCTGCGGCGCCCTAACGGGCACCTAGATAAACATAGAGTACAATGTAATCTTTAAAACATACCATAACCTCATTTCATTGACTTAAAATATCACAGTCGGCGCATATGACCTAACCGGTTGACGCGCCTTTTAGTTTCTCACGTCGTCGTTCTTTAGGCTGTTTTATTTTGAGTTACCAGACTCTCACAGGCGCACATCAACACATCATATTGTATTGTCAG
The DNA here is from genome assembly GCA_024449915.1 of Sweltsa coloradensis. Classification (NCBI taxonomy): domain Eukaryota; kingdom Metazoa; phylum Arthropoda; class Insecta; order Plecoptera; family Chloroperlidae; genus Sweltsa; species Sweltsa coloradensis. Next base: position 61,248 of record JAMZAV010006541.1, read on the forward strand.
GAATCTACATAATAACACATTGGTTGTAATATCGTCTGACCTTGTGGAGGTGCCGGGTTGATACCGAACGTGGTGTAACCCTGTCAGTTCCTCGGCGTCTAAAAAAACAAGACTGTTTTTATATTTGTTTTTTATACTAATTGTTAGTGGGAAGCTGCCAGGTGTGACCCAATGCCCTCTCAGGGCCCCGATTCATTTTACTTTTTACCCCGGGTATAAGTGGTATAAGGACGGTATAATGCAGGACATGGCAGGATTAAGGCCTGGTTAAGTCTGAGCAATCTCATCCAATCAGAAATTTTCAATCCAACAACAAGTACACAAATGTTTTTTCCACTGCTTTCCCACAGCCAGTAAATCAGCAGATTTGCAAAAGAACACTAAAAATTTGCTCCATCTTTGTTTTACATTTTTATTTATTGACAGAAAGTTTGCGTGAGATCTTTTAAAGAAAAAAAAAGGCGTATTATTGCCGTAAATTTTGGAATAGCCTAGGACTATCATACTATTGTTCATCTGCATAAGGCTTTTAGTAATCAAAACTAGTTATTTGTGCGGGATGTGTGTCAAAAAGGTCGTGCAGGCCTAGGGTTGCCTAGGAGAGGCCAAGGGCTTTTTCAAAGTGTTATGTTAGCATTAATTTTATCTAGTCCTATAGCCTAATCGAACTTTAGGCCTACACTGTTGTATTATGAATAATTTTCTACATCTGGGCCTAGGCCCGAGACGGTTTCTGATTTGTTTTATGAGAGTAATGAAAACTTTTCTCGTTTTACACATAGACGCAAAATTTAAAATGTCCGCCATCTGTTTACATATTTTCTTACCCCCGTGCGAGGCGGATAAGTCTTCATAAATTGGATTCGGAGTTATACCGCACTTATACCACCTAACTCTGCTTATACCGGGATAAAAAATGTACATGAATCGGGGCCCAGGTGTCTAACTATAGGTTGTGGCGGATAGGATATTGTGAAGAGAAGTCCGAGGGCTGTTTAAGAGGAATCAATACCTAAGCATTGCAATATCGATTGAGGAAAAAACCCCCGAGAAAACCTTAAGTCAGGGGTTGCCGGTCTTAACGGCCCCCGTCTGGGCCCCGGGGGAGAAAAGGCCCAGAGCATGGCTCTGCTAATCGTACAAGGCGATTCAAGAGAAAAAGTCCACCTTGCAAACATCAGGTAATAAGAGCGAAATATATTTCTCCCCGAAATAAAAGGCAAGCTCTGGAAATCGTTGTCGGGGACCTGGCCCCCTTCCCTTCCCTTGGCGACCCCTCGACGACGATGACGACAATGACACAAAAGAAAGATGACGAAGACAATGACGACCGCGACGTGGGGAACCACCTTTCCTACCCTTACCCGTGGCTGGTTGACCAGGATGCCCCCCCAGCCTAGGTTAGAGTGGTGCATTATGACCTAACGGTTGACTCGTCCTTAATCCAAATAAACAAAAAAAACGGTCTCATCGGTATTTGAACCAGGGACCTCCAAAAATCAGTCGCGCGCTTGACGCTCTACCAACAATGTCGGTTTCTTGTCGCTAATCAGTTGATATTCACGTCGTCTTTATGCTATTTCGATTATAATAATATTTGGCCTTTTCTGTCAACAATTTTATTTATTTTATTTATTTTGTTTAATTTAAGGCTTAAATTCCCTTTATTTGTTTACATCCACGCAAATAAATTATTTTCTTTTTCTATTTCTATCACATCCATAATTATTTTTTATTTTGTAATCTTAGAAAAACAATATACAAAATCAAACACTTCGTGACTCTTTTCATTAGGTTACAATACCACAGGCAGCGCAATAGAGTTAACCGTTAGATGCGAACTAGTTTCTCACGTCGTCGTCTTGACCTTGTCCTCAATTGTTGTTATGTACTCGGCACCTTCTTCAAGATTCCCATGCCGGTTACCACTTTATATGTTCTTTACGACAACGTATGTTCACTCTTTATTTGTATTTCTCACCCTTGATTGCTATAAATTATGGTTATAATCGCCTCTTTCCGACCACCTAGGGATCTGAACATTTGACTCTATACGCTCGTCCACCGTGTCTCTCGGATTTGCCTTGGCGGGCGCCTCCCGGATGGGCCCTTCTTTGCACCGACGCCGTGCGTCGCGTGGCGTCGCGACGCCGGGAACAAAACGTTTCGTTCATATTACTTTCGTGGCGAATTGTGTGCGTGTGTGAAATTTCACACTCCTATTGTAAAAAAAAATCATTGGAATTTCCACTGTTATTAACATTTTTATTTTAAATGTAATATTTCGAATCCTTTACAGGAGTCTTTATCAAACTAACAATTAAAAAAACCACAACAGACAGGACAAAAAACATTTCACAAAGAATATAAATATGGCTGTGTATTTGGATGAGCGTAGCGAGCGTTGCGAACGAAGCGAAGATTCCATTCTACTTCACCGGAGAAAAAATTCCGGATTGTTTTTTTTTTCTTTTTTTGTAATTTTGTCTGATTGTCCACACGATTCCGGCTAAGCCGATACTCCAATTGCAATGAAATTTTATGGAGACCTCAAAAATTTCTGAACTTAGAACTGCCACGTTTTTGAGCGCAATCGAAAATTTATTTCTTATAAAAATCGCAATTTTACGATTTTTTCCCCGATTTTTAACAAAATTCTTCGATTTATAACACCTACATGCTTTGTCCGATTGTAATAATTTTTTTCACAGCACCTTAATTTTATCAATATATTCAAGTGCAATTTGAGCGTTATCGAAAGATAAGTTTCTTTAAAAATTCGCAATTTTACGACTTTTTTCAATTTTTTTAATTTCTTTGGCTTATAGCACCTACTTGCTTTATCCGATCGTAAAGATTTTTTTACAGAACCTTAATTTTATGAATTTATATATTCGTGTGAAATTTGAGCATAATCGAATAATTATTTCTTATGAAAATCGAAATTTTACGATTTTTTTTTTTTTTAAATTACGATTAATTACCAAAATTATAAATTAAAGTTTTTTTATTTAATTTAAATAAATTTAAAAAAATATTTAACTTAGTAATGATTTTTTCACAGAACAACAGAAAATCCGCATAACACTTGGCAACTTAATGCACCAATTACGCTCATCCAACAACGCGGCGGGACTTAAGCGTTTTCCTAGTAGTACCAAATTATGAACAAAAAAGATTTTTATGAATAAAAATAAAAATAACAAAAAACATAACATTAAATTTAGGCCTAAATTTGCCTAAATTGCCTAAATTTAATGGCCATCTTCCTCGGACCCGGCGCCTCCACCAAAACTCATCGAAACAATCCGAAGTTAACGTTTATTGTTCGGCCTCTTGCCGACCAGCTAGCGGTCTGAACATTTGACAGAACGCTCTCTAGGTACACGCCTTCGGTTTATCCAAACCGGGAGGTCTCAGGTGCCGCCGTTTCCGAGTGGCCAGCGCCGGAAGTGGGCCACAGACAGGGGGCGTCGAGACAAGTGCGGCAGTTGTTCTTTCACTGTCCCCCTTTAGTTAAGACTATTGCCTTTATATCAGATTGTCTAGAAACAAAAGCTACCATCTTTTGTTTTTGTTTACAATTTGTATTTGGCAAAAATGCTTTTTATTAAATTTGCTATGGTTTATGTCGGCTTGGGTTTTTGTGTGAATGATTTGTTGACTGGACTATAACACATTCACGCATAATTTCAATTATCAATTAAAATATTCAAATTGTATTAAATACGACCTAACGTTTTTTCCAAAAGTTAAGGGTGGTAGGGAACAGTGGGGGTGAAATATTGTATTAGGGATGGGGGTTGAAAAAATGTGGTTAAGGAAATGAGAATAACCCGTTTGGGTTAAAACACATAAAAACATAATTTTAATAACTAATTTGAATAAAAATTCAATTTAAGGTTAGGGCTTTAAATTATTACAATTTTAGGGGATGATTAAGGGGGTGTTGGGGGTGTAATATTGCTTGCCTCTCGGCGGAAGTATATTAATCTGAGGTACATCTAAGTTTGGTCCAAGTTTCATGGTTCTAAAGTATACCGTTTTCTCTGTAGGCTCTTATTCCTTTCTGTCAGAATCCCTAGCTAGCTATAGCCACCCAGCCAGCCGAAAGGTTTTCGTCGCTTTTTACTTGATTTTTTAATCACTTAGAACGGGTTATCGGATCGGTCTGATTTTTTTTTGTTATGTCATGGACCACATATCAGGTCATATACCGAGTTTCAAGATTGTAAATATTTCGGGGCGGCGTGTGCAGATAGTAGAAAACCTCCTAACTCGGGTAGGAGTAAACAGGGTCGAGTTAGTCATCGCCTAGCAGTCGCGTGCGCTTGGCTGCGGGCGAACGACCGTCGCCCTAGATAAAGACATACAAGTCCGAATTATAAGAAGAATGAAGAGGTTTGTAACAGAGAGAATGTTGAGGTTACTTGTAAATTCTTATATTCACTCTATTATTGATTATTGTTTAGTGGTTTGGTCAGTAAGACCTTCTACCGAATATGTTGTACTTCAGAAGAGAATTGACCATCTGTTTGATTCAATTCCTATGAGCCAAGATTTACAATCTGATTGCTTCACGATTGAGGAAAGAATGAAATATAGCGTACTGGTAAATTCATACAAAGTATTGAAAGGTATGTATTCAGGTATTTTACCCAATATTTTTCAATTTGTTGATCGTGATAGAAATTCTATTCTAATGTACTCATTGAAAGTTCCTAAATTAATTTCTGAATCATTAAGAAAGTCATTCTTGTACAGAGGAGTATCCTTTTGGAATTCAATTTCTTATGATATTAGAAGCCAGTTTACTGAGCTAGGAATAGTACAATTTAAAAGTAAAATTGAAGCAATGATAATGAATCGAAGAACAAAGAATAATTGATTTTTACTATTTATTTGTGGGGCATTGTCTCTGTGTTTATGTGATGTTATTTTATCTTCATATGTTCTTATTTATGATTTTGCTGTTCTCTTTGTTTGTTCATTATTGCTTTGATTTTGATGTATTCAATGTATTTTCAATTGATATTTTTCTGCCTAGATTTTTTTTCAATTTCAATTTTTTATTAGGACAAATTGTACATTTTATGTAACAACAACACAATTTTTAGTGTATGTGTCCTTTAGCTAAATAAAAAAAAAAATACTTATACTAATATAATGGGAAATTGTCATAATATGTAATACATTGTAAATAATAATAATTATTGAAAAGTAATTAAATAAGGTTCATTTCATTATATTATAGTTAATCAATAATATCAAGTGATAACAAGAATTTCTGTGAGTGTATCATTTAAAAGTAATCAATAAGATAACAGTAGGCTTTTAGAATTAAAATTTGTTTTAGTTCATGTTTGAAACAGTCATAGTTTGAAATGTTTTTAATGGAGTCTGGGAGATGGTTATAAAGAGATTTATGTAAGTAGTCTGAGTTTACTTGTCCAAGTTTTGTGTGATATGAGTTTAGCTGTAGGTGATTTTTTTTACGTGTGTCATGATCATGGGCATTTGCATTTACTGAGTAGGTGTGTATATTTTTTTAATTACTAATATTGATTTGAAAATGTATAAACATGAAATGGTAAGGATTTTGTGGCGAATAAAAAAAGGTTTGCAGTGTTCTGTGGGATCAAGGGAACAAATTGCTCTAATTGCTATTTTTTGTATAATAAAAACTTTATGAATGTGGGTCGATATACCCCAAAATTCAATTCCGTAGCTTATATATGACTCAAATAATGAATAGTAGCATATTTTGGCTGTGGGGATGTTACTTATCTGCTTGATGGTCCTTATAGCATAACAAGACGAATTAAGTTTTGGTATTAATGTATTGATATGATCGTGCCATATTAGATGTTGGTCTATTGTTAAGCCTAGAAATACATTTGATGAAACTTGTGTTATATTTGAATTATCTGAAAAATTAGTTAGGTATGGTATTTTATTTAAAGATTTAATCTTCTGAATTGAGTGGAATTGGATATAGTTTGTTTTTTTGGAGTTTAAAATAAGTTTGTAAGCTGTAAACCACCCATTTGATTCATTTAGTCTTTCTTCTGATTTATCCCGAAGAGCTTTGTTTTCATCAGCCTTTATGACTGTGGAAAAATCGTCAGCAAAAAGTTCAGCATCATCTATACTTTTAGTTAGATCATTGATAAAGACATGAAAAATAAAAGGGCCAAGAATTGACCCTTGTGGTACACCACATATAATTTCCTCAGAGTCAGAAATGGTATGTGAAATTTTATTATTTTCATTGCTAGTTATTTCTATATATTGTACTCTGTTTGTTAGGTATGATTTTAATAATTTTAGCGCAGCACCACGTACTCCATAATATTCTAATTCAGTGAGGAGTATATTGTGATCAACACAGTCAAAAGCTTTGGTGAGATCACAGAATATACCCAGAGTATCAATATTTGAATCCATTTCACTAGTAACGTTTAATAGAAATCTTCTAATTGTATCACTAGTAGATTTTCCCTTTCTGAATCCATTTTGTCTTTCTGTTAGAATGTTGTGCTTTTCTAAAAAGCTTATCAATCTGTTATAAATAATTATTTCCAATATTTTTGAAACAGCAGGTAGAATAGATATTGGTCGATAATTACTTGCAAGGAGTTTACTTTATTTTTTATGTATGGGAATTATTTTGGATAATTTTAGTGCTTGTGGAAAGACCCCATCTTTTACACAGGTATTGCAAATATCACATAGAGGTGCAGCTAACATATGGATACATTTCTTTAAAACAATAGTGGATATGCCATCTACTCCTGCAGAGTGAGATGATTTTAACTTACCAACAATATTTTTTATTTCATTAATATCAGTTTTATAAAAATATAAAGAACTCACTGGGCTCTTGTATGTCTTATGCAAATAATCAATGAAAGTAAGATTTTGATTATTTCTTTGATTTACTAAGTTATTTGTTAGGTCAGAGGCTTCATTAGCAAAATAGCTATTAAGGATTTTTTCTACCATTTTAGAGTCATTTATTAATTCATTGTTACTATTGAGTAGATTAATATTTTCATGGGGCTTAATAGGTTTTCTATTTGTCTCTGAATTTATAATTTTCCAGATACACTTTGACTTATTGTTAGCTTGAGATATACTGTCCTTAATTTGATTACTTTTTGCTGTTTTTAAAACTTGTTTATAAATTTTTAAATATGATTTAATGTAAGTTTGAAGCAATGTCACGTTTTGGAAATGAGTTTTTATATAAAGAAACTTCTCTTATTTAAACTCGAGATTTTTATACCCTTCGATATCCAGTTTTGCTTTTTGTAGAATGGTTTATTTTTTATACTTTTAAATGGACAATTTTCACTGATATATGACTGCAGCTTCTGTATAAATGTATTGTATTCATCATCAGCCAATTTAGCTTGTAATACATCATCCCACATTTCTATTTCAAGTCTCTCGATAAGATTATCTAATGTGGTGTCATTTAATAATTGAATTGTTTTTGTTGTTGTTGGAGGAATAAAATTGTTACATTGAATTTTGATTTCTTGAGCATAATGGTCGGCAATACCAAGGTTAAGTACCTGTGTCTTGAATGGAAGTGTAGTATTTGTTGCTATGTTGTCAATAATGGATGATGTTTGCCACCTTTGGTCAACTCTAGTTGGTTCATTTATGGTGAGTATAAGGTTAAATGAGCTAAGGAGATTTATTAGTTGATCTTTATTCGGGTCTTTACTATTTGGAGAGACGTTTACATTAAAGCCACCCAAAACTACTAAATGTTTATTTGATTTTAATAGTTTAGAGATAATGTTTTCACTTTTTTTTAAGAAAGGTTTTAATGTTGCCATTTGTGGACCTATAAATTACGACGATTATGATATTAGACACCGCTAGTGTTTTTTTATTTGTACTTAAATTCAATTCAATGCAAGCACATTCAAAATTTAAATCACAACTATAGTAAGTTATTGTTGGTTTCTGAGTTACAAGCTCAAACAGTGTGTTGATCACAAAGATTGCAACCCCTCCATGTATATGAGAATTACTGCAAAACGAGAAAACTAGTGTGTAATTATCAATCACAATACTGTTTATACTTTCACTTGTTTTCCAGTGCTCTGATATACATAGCACATCAACAGTTTCATTTTTCGTACTGTGCTCTTCTAAAATGATATTTAAGTCCCTACTTTTTGTAAGTGTAAGGCCTTGAATATTTTGATGGAGTATTCTAATAAATTTTGTACTTTTTATATTGTTGTTAATGTTGTCTTTGTGTTTTGGAGGGTGTGTTAGAGGCGGAGTGTCAAGGCTAATGAGAGGTGTTTTGTCATTAGTGTTTTTATCAGCCACGATAATGTCATTATGGCTTGGTATGTCAACTAGTCAACTAAGCTTAGATTTGGATTTATTGTATTTATATGATTTTAAATGAAGAGGTGGTGATCTAATATTTATTTGACTCTGTTTTTGCTTCTTCCGATAATGATCAGTAAGAATTTCTATTAACTCTCTGGGGGACCATGGTTTTTGAATTCGAAGTTTTTGCCCAAGACCCTCACTTGCCATTAGTTCCCTTAGTTGTTGATAATTATAATTGGAGAATTGCCTTATACCACTACTTCGGGTTGTCATGTGGTGGTAGGTTGATTCTCCCCAAGAAGAAGCAGCTGGTACAGCGTCCTGCTTGGAAGTGGACGCCTGGACCGTCTCAGACGTTCGCAAATAGGCTGGTTGACTCTCTGTCCCATTAACCGTATGAGAAGTTGTTTTCTTAGAATGGTAATCCCTGAAGTTAGGCCTACTTTCCTTGTGCTGAGTAGATGTTGTTGGTACATCATGGAAATTTTTTGCTGAAGTATTTGTGAGCCTTCTTTTCTGCACCGAAAAGTAAACGAATCTGGGCATTGGCTTTCAGTCCATTGTACTAATCATTTCAATGATCATATTATGTAATTTTCAAGGTGTCCTTTGCTATTTGGATGAAGACCATCAATTGAAATATCAGATGGTGTAACCAATTATTAGTTTTCAACAAAAACTACCTCAAGTGTACTGACACACCCATTTCAGAGAAGAATTATTCTCGGATATCACTTGGTTTGGAACATCTTTACGATATAGCAAACTTGTGTAAGCTATGTCAGCATTTGGGTAATTTTTTTTTTAACAGCTCGCAGTAATTGGTAGACGTAATCCATTATCTGTAATGGCTCTAGATATCTTACAGATTTGTGCCATTGTGGATTATAAAGTTCTCAGTGTAGTTTGGCAGTATTTTGGTCTTCTATCAATTTTTGTAACTGGTGAGGCTGAATTCCTGAATATACTCGAAGAGAATATTTATCTTGGACACATATCTTCTCTTTTGGCATCCTTTAGAATAGAGTCACTTATAACTAGTCCACTGTGCTAACAGTCTTTGTTAGCTCGCTTTTAGATGTTTTTTTAGTCTTTGTGAATTCACAGTTGGCGTGGGTACAGACCTAGGACTGGTAGTGTTTCTATTATCTTTGATCTTTTATTTGTACTTACATCAAGAGAAGGATAGCATCGTCGTCTAAGTATTCCGGTGGTAGGTTACCTGTTACTAGTTTTTGTGATCTGTGTCCATTTAGGTCTAGGAGGTTGCTTGTAGCTTATTGTGGTTGTGTGCTGAACAGGAAAACGTTTCTCTGTTTGTGGATTAGCATTAAACTTGTTTTACTGTAGTCTTGAGGTTTTTGATAATATGCATTATGCCTTCCTGTGTGGCATTAGTAATGGAGAAGTTCCTTGTAGCTTATTGTTGTGTGTGCTGAATGGGAAAACTTGTCTCTTTTTGTTGATAGCATTTAAGCATGTTTTACTGTATGGCCTTATGCTTGAGGTTTTGATATGCATATGCCTTCCTGTTTGGCATGAGTAAGGAGGTCTAGGAAACATCGTTGTGACGGACAGTGTGGATAATTGGTATAGAGCCCATTTCCTTCATATGTGGCATGTGGACAAGAGGCCTAGGTTGTCATTATGACTAACGCCGTGGTTAGGCTTAACTCGGATCTTACATCAGCTGTTTTTGGTTGAAAACCCAGTTCCAGTGGGTGTTCGTTATTGTTAAGAGCTAGTCAGAGTTTAGAGTTTGCTGTTGGTTTGCAAAAGAGTTAGGATGGCTTGTCATTCCATAATCTTGTTGACATTGAAGAAATGTTTCTTTGTCAGTGGTGGTTTTACATGTTTCTTGGTCAGAATGTATGGCTAAGTCTAATCCTACCTTTTTATGAAACTCACTAGGCCTAATTTGATCAGCCATGTTTGTTGACATTTTTCTGAGAAGTAAATTGTGGTTCCTTTCGGTGTCAACATCAAATAGGAGCACATTGATGATTTTTTTATACATACCGCACTCGTGGCACGTCATTTTGTAGTATAGATTAGTTTGTTTACATTCACATTTAATAAATAACTTTCACAAAGCAGATGCAGCTGCCAAAATAAAAATAAAAAAAACAAAAAGACAAAATTGTCTAGTTGCCGCCCACTGGTGGAACTTGCAACTTGAGTTAGGTGTCCTGTATCATTGCTGTGATCAGTTTTGACTTGAAATTAAAAATTTATATCTGATAAATTATTATTGAGTCAAGATCTTTTGACTTGACAATTTAAAATTTTATAAATCTGTTTTTTTTAATTATATTATTTTTAGG
>JAMZAV010006542.1:0-45651 GCA_024449915.1 Sweltsa coloradensis
AGAATGAATGGATATGGCATTGCTCTGGGCTGTGGATTTTGCCTGTTGGGATTAGGTGGAACCGGTTTCGTCGTATAACTCTTCCTGCAGATTTCAGGAGGTAGGATCGAGGTTCTCCTGTCTTCTTGATGACTTTCCCGTATCTTTTTAGGTCTGTTATCCACACTTCTTCTCCTTTTTGTAGTTCAGGAAGCTCTACTGCTTTATGCCGAGAGTCATGATTTTTCTTTTGTCTCTCTTTCAGCTCCCTATCTTTCTCTCGAAACTTCTTTAAGTCCGGCCATTTTGGCTCCAGAGATGATGGATGTGTTGGGATGTTTGTTCTTAATTTCCGACCGAAAAGTAGTTCGGATGGACTGTATCCCGACTTTAGCGGTGATGTGCGATATGCAAGTAAGGCTAAGTTAGGATCCTTTACCTTACTCTTCTGCAGAATCTTTTTCACCGACTTTACACTGGCTTTGGCGAAACCGTTGCTTTTTGCGTATCTTGGGCTGCTTGTTGTCAGTGTAAATCCATATTGTTTTCCAAATTCTCGGAATTCTTTACAATCAAATTGACTTCCATTATCTGCACGGAGGATCTTGGGTATACTAAATCATGCAAATATCCCTTTAATCTTATTTATGATGTGCATTTATTTATTTTATTCATTTATTACGTATATATCCTATTCAGTTATAAAAACTGATTTACAAAGGAGGACAACTAAATAAATCTAATTACATAGATGCAGACACAACAATGAACTACATTTAAGTAAATATTTGAAATAGTAATATTACAGCAATGCATTAAATACTCAACAAATTTGATAACAAATAAAAAGGATATTAAATGCAATTTATGAATGAATTGAATATAAAAAAAGGGTGGGGAATGAAAAGAAAAGAAAAAAGAAAAGAAAACAAAACAAAAAGAAAAGAAAAAAGGAAAGGAAAAAAAGTAAGAAAAAAAAGAAAGAAGAAAAAAGAAGAAAAAAAAACATTAAAAAAGAAAAACGAAAAGAAAAAAAAAGATTTATTAGACGATCCCACTCAAACGAATATGAGGTTTGCCAAAAATCAGGAACAGCAAATCAGGGAGTAATCAATCTTTCGCGGAAGAAACCACCGAACGCGAATCTTCATTCTTGTGTTCAAATCTTGATAACAATTTAGTACAAAAGATCTTGACTCTAATATATAATTATAGCAGATGTATAATTTTTTTAAATTGTTCAAGTCAAAAACTGATCACAGCAATGATACAGGACACCTAACTCAAGTTGCAAGTTCCACCAATGGGCGGCAACCAGACAATCTAGGCAGAAAAATATCAATTGAAAATACATGGAATACATCAAAATCAAAGCAATAATGAACAAACAAAGAGAACAGCAAAATCATAAATAAGAACATATGAAGATAAATTAACATTACATAAACACAGAGACAATGCCCCACAAATAAATAGTAAAAATCAATTCTTCTTTGTTCTTCAATTCATTATCATTGCTTCAATTTTACTTTTAAATTGTACTATTCCTAGCTCAGTAAACTGGCTTCTAATATAAGAAATTGAATTCCAAAAGGATACTCCTCTGTACAAGAATGACTTTCTTAATGATTCAGAAATTAATTTAGGAACTTTCAATGAGTACATTAGAATAGAATTTCTATCACGATCAACAAATTGAAAAATATTAGGTAAAATACCTGAATACATACCTTTTAATACTTTGTATGTATTTACCAGTACGCTATATGTCATTCTTTCCTCAATCGTGAGCAATCAGATTGTAAATCTTGGCTCATAGGAATTGAATCAAACAGATGGTCAATTCTCTTCTGAAGTACAACATATTCGGTAGAAGGTCTTACTGCCCAAACCACTAAACAATAATCAATAATAGAGTGAATATAATAATCTACAAGTAACCTCAACATTCTCTCTGTTACAAACCTCTTCATTCTACTTATAATTCCTATTGCTGATGATACTTTATTACATACATATTCATAATGTTTCTTAAAATTTAAATTACAATCGAAGAAAACTCCAAGATATTTAAATTCATACACTCTAGAAATTAGCTTACCATTCAACGTCAAATGAATATCATTCATGCTTCTATCATTAGCCTTATGAAAAATCATAAAAATTTGTGTTACTATAATTAATATCAAGTTCCTGAATTTTAAACCAATCATCCATCCTCTTTAAAACTTCTTGAAGACGTATAACGATCCCTTCAACATCCACACCTTCTAAATCAAAGATTAAGTCAACAGCATATAAAATATAATTGATTCCTCCCATTATCGTAGATATATCATCTATGTAAAGAATAAATAAAAGGGGTCCTAATATTGATCCTTGTGGTACTCCACAAAATATATTGAATACTTCTGTGGCGGGATAGGGGCATGAATTAATCAACGAGTACACACAAATACTATCTAAAACTTCTTCCTTTAATATTCTTCTAATTGACAACAGTGACACACGTTATTACGATGATCTAGCGTAAACACAGAACTGCTAATTACTTGTCTACTGATACAAACACTGGACCAGAACCCACTGCTAGCCGCAGTCCAGAACACAACACTACACTGTCTCTCTGTTGTCCCAGCACAGCCTGCTTGCACACAACTCTCCGTTTCCGATCGTCTCTTCCACAAGCCCTCTTCAGGCGGTCGGTGCTAGAGGCTGTAGTAACTATTATCTAACAAGGGTTGATGGAGACAACCACGGCCTCCCCTAATAGTTATAGCCAAGGGCTGTGACATTTCCCCCCTCTTAATGTGAACAACAACATACTTTGCACATAACCACATACATATTTGAACATATTTTGCTCTGAAGTCCCCAGTCAGGCAACGGAAACCATGGTTGCAGTTGATCCGCGTTTGCCCGGCCCACGATTTTCTTAGTAGTGACGTCCTGCAGCTCGAAGGAGTTTGCCGCCAGTTGTCGTGATATGCGAAATGGTCCAGACCGACGGTGTGCCAGGCCCGCTGCTACCTCAGCTGCTGCGTTACTGAGTGTGTGTTCATCCTTCAGAACCATATTTCCTACACGGAACGAATGTCGCCGACGAGAATTGTCGTATTTCTGCTGTTGTAACCTGTGAATTGCGATAATGTTCTCTTCGGCCCACTTCACGGCCTCGTGAAGCTTTGACGCCAACTCCGCCGCATAGTCGTGGACGTCCACCTGAGTATGAGTGTTTGTAGGAAGCGCGGGAGTGTCCCACGGTGGTCGTAGGTCTCTTCCAAAGGCAAGAGATGCTGGCAAATAGCCGGTTGCCTCACTTACTGCCGACGCATGGCAAAAGCAATTGCTGATAAGTGAAGATCCCAATCTTTGTGTTGATCACAGTAGCTTTTCAATGCTGTCTTCAGCACACCGTTAAATCGCTCGACGAGCTGACCACAGGGACGGTACGGGACCGTATGTCTGTCTGCTATGTGCAGGTTTGCCATGACCGACTTCCAAAGTTTGGACACAAACTGTTTGCCATTATTGCTGGATATAGCTTCCGGGAAACCATGTCTACAGAAAACCTCCAGGACACTGTCGACCACAACACGTGAAGAAGGAGTTCTAATGGGATAAAGCTCTGGGAAGCGGGTAAACTTATCGACAATTACTAGGATATGCAAGAATCCCTGCGTGGAACGTGGGAGAGGCCCAATAAGATCCACACTGATTTCTGCGAATGGTTTCAAGGATGGCGAACTGGCCATGAATCCCAAAGCTCTTTTGTTTGAGCGCTTGATCCGCTGGCATGTTTGGCACGAGCGTATAAATGTAAGAACATCATGCTGCATACCCAGCCAATAGTATTTTTCCTGTACTTTCCTCAGTGTTTTGAAATACCCAAAATGGCCACTCAATGGATGCGCATGAACAGCCTTCAATTTTAGTGCACGCACAGAATTTGGGATCCACATAGTTGGGAGGGGGCATTTTGAAGAAACTTTCCACAGAACGCCATTGATGTCAAGTTCGGTTTCTCGCGGCCATGCCCTAAAATTTTTACGAGGATTTGTTTTGTGTGGTGCTGGTCACCACAGAAAACCCTTTCCTTAGCAATGCAAGCTGGGGACCCTTTTCTTTTGTTCTTCCGACATCATCAAGAGATCTGTCATCACCGTGACATCCAAATCCGTCAAAAGCACGCTGTGCTGCTGATCTTCAAACTGGATTTTACATGTCTCAGGAACATCTAGCGGGAAGAGTTCCTCTGAGATAGAAGGAGAACTTACTACATCGTCCAGTGAAGGGAGAGGAGCTCGACTAAGAGTGTCAGCTGGAATATTTTATGTTCCTCGCCTATATCGAATGGTGCAGTCCAGCCCTTGCAAACGCAAGACCCACCGATGAACCCGGGGCTAAATGCCACAGTCTGTCGAGAACATCCACGATAGAGACGCGTGATCACAGAACACATCAAAGTGAGACATATCAATGTATGGTCGAAAATTGTCCCACTGCCCAGACTACAGCCAGACACTCCCCCCTCTTGAACTGTATACTTTTCTTCATGCTTATTTAGAGTTTCTGCTGATAAAGGGAGATTGGACGAATGCGAGGTTTTTCTCCAATGGTCCCACCTCTTCCTGCAGTAGCACAGCCCCAAAGTCCCAACCCCACTGGCATCCGTCTCAATGAGGAATGGACGATTGAGGTCTGGAAGTGCAAGAGATGCAACGTCCACAAGAGACCGTTTAAGAATCTCGAAGGCCGATGACTGAGCTGACGACCATATCCAGGCTGTCCTTTCTTGAACAGGGATGTGAGAGGCTTGGCTATCTGTGAAAACCCCGGGGATAAAAGAACGATAAACCAACCAATCCTAAGAAGGCCTGAAGGTCCTTGATTTTTCGGGTTTTGAGGAAAAAGGCTGTACGAGCTGCAACTTTTTGTGGATTAGGTCTAACTCCTGTTTGACTAATGACATGACCAAGAAAGTCGATTGACGTTCTGAAGAGTTGGAGCTTGTCCGGGTTGATCGTTAGGCCTGCTTCTTTGATTCGTCTGAAGACTTCCTGAAGATGGAGCAGATGTTCTTCTCGGCGTCCGGGAGAAAATGATGATGTCGTCCTTAAGGCGACACAAAATTACAGTTTTTTAAGCACATCATCCATGAGTCGCTGGAAAGCAAAAAGCCCTCCAGACACCCCAAACGGCATACGGAGAAATTCAAACATTCCACCTAGGACAGATGAATGCTGTCTTATGAATTCTGCAGGATCCATGGCAATTTGAAAGAAACCCTTGAGACGAATCAATTGTGGAGAACCAATCTTGCATTCCCTACTGAGCTAACACCCAGTCACCCCTTGGCATTGGCCACTTTGGAACCTGAGTACTTTATTCACTGCCTATAGTTGATAGCCAATCTGAATCCTCCAGATTTTTTAGGGACCAGACAGGTGCACTAGCCCAGCGCTTGTTTGATGGACGTATTAGGTTCTGATGAAGTAAGTCATCAATAAGGTTGTCCATCACTTCTCGTTTAGCATGATTGACTGGCCGTAAGCGGCACTGGACAGGTGGTGCAGAATTTGTGGCTATGGAGTGAGTGATGCGACTTGTGGTTCCTGGCAGCTTAGAGAAGAGGGATCGATTGGTACGTAAAAGTGCAGAAAGGATCCTTGATAAGCAGCTGGACAAGAAGACAAATTGTGTGATGAATGCAAAACAGGAAAACTAGGTATGGGTAAAGAAGGTGGTAGAGACAAGCCCGCTGGTGGGGAAATCAGGGACAGAGAATCATCAGGACGTAAAGAAGTGTGGCTCTCTTGTGTTCTTGGAGAATGGGAGTGAGGGGTTGGATGATTACGGAATTCCCAGCAGTGATTGCCCATCTGCATTTTAACCTCAAACTTGCAAAGAAAGTCCCGTCCCAGAAGAATACTCCTCCTTAGTTCAGGAAGATACAAAAATGTCAGGAAATTGGGAAACTACGGGTAACTAAACCAATGGGAACGGTGATTTGTTGTTGACAAACTGTGTGCCCTGAAGCCATCGTGATGTGGTGAAGACCGGGCTCGGATTCGAATCCCATTTCTCGTAAAACTGCCATCACTTCAGGTCCAATGAGCGAACAGCTGGACCCTGTGTCCACTAAGGCCGCAAAGCATCTATTTGCAATAGTGACAGTAACGGTTGGTTCGTCAAACAGATAATTACTTGTGGTATCCTCCACCGGTGGTAAAACCTTTGCGCAGTCTGAAGCCGGTGGGATCACTGCAAACGCGCAAGTCCGTTTCTCTGTTTAGTAGGACAGCTTCTCTTGAAGTGAGATGGAGAACCACACTGCGAACAAACATTCTTCTTTGGTTGAATGCTCACCTGCGTGTCCTGAACTTGTAGTCCCATGAAGGCCAGGTCAGGCGCGACACTCCCCGAGGGCGGTGGCGGACACTTGTATGTTTCCTGTCTCCACAGAATCGTCTGTACTGATGGAGCAAAGGCCGCCAATTGCTGTAATGTCGAGAACGCACGTCCTTGGACGTATGGAAAGTATTTGGGGTGCATTTGGCGTAAAACCCTCTTGACTTTCTCGGCCTCGGGCACAAATCCGCCAATCCTCTCATAAAAATGATCCCAAATTGTTCGGATGTAGCCGTGAGGGATTCCTCCGGATGCTGCGTCCCTTGCCTCCAATTCTGCGCGTAACCGATCCTTGTAGTCAATTGGGCCAAATTCTTTACCAAACGATGTACAGAATTTGCTGCCAAGGATGAAAAGCCTTTCAAAGAAGGTCCACCACTGTACGCCTCGTGTTGTAACGCCACCGGGAGAACGTGCATGAGTAGACCATCATGTCATACCTGCGCGTGGGCATACACACAGTGCCTCAATGAACTCATGAGGCTGTGAGGGTCGGCCCACACCCTTGAACCAGGCAAATTTACCATATTGGTCACGGCCTGGGGGCGTAACAGTGGTGACGGAGCCAGCACGGTGGGGGCAGTAGATTGCACCATCACTGTCAGAGGGGCAACGCGCGGTGGAACGGGCGGTGGCGATGGACGACACAGTGGCGAAAAAGGATTCGTTACATCCTGTTCAGAGTGCGAAGAGAGGTGATATCGCGGCGCGGGTGAACCAGGCGGCACTGCGGGGGTTGTGTGACGTGTAGCTGGTGGCGCGGAACTCAAGACTAGGCCCAACAGCGCCCGAGGGCGCGAACATGGCACGGAGACGCGCGGTTACCAGCTCAACACCACCTTCTTGGCTCGCACGGAGCATCCTATGCACTATGTCCAGCGGTAAATCCTCCATATTCATAATTATGTTATTATAATATAATGTACAATACCTGTCACAAATACTGATGAATGTCCACCTACACAAACATTGTATTAACGCCTTTGGACGAGCCCCCAAATGTGGCGGCATAGGGGCATGAATTAATCAACGAGTACACACACATACTATCTAAAACTTCTTCCTTTAATATTCTTCTAATTGACAACAGTGACACACGTTATTACGATGATCTTGCGTAAACACAGAACTGCTAATTACTTGTCTACTGATACAAACACTGGACCAAAACCCACTGCTAGCCGCAGTCCAGAACACAACACTACACTGTCTCTCTGTTGTCCCAGGACCCTTATTCTATAACGCGATGTGAAAACTTGTCGGTTGAAACGAAACGAGAATTTCACTTTGGTATTCCGTAGCGCTATTTTGCGAGTTGTCGTTTCGTTTCAACCGACGAGTTGTCCCCAACCAAACTGTTTGGGAGAACTTTTCTCAAAGCCTGCGAAATCTATTTTTGACATAATATGTTGCGATGTTTTGTATAGTAGTGTCATTATATATTTAATTTTGACTTATTTGTGTAGTTTTCAGGTTCACTCGCGGTCTTGTTTTCAAGAGTAAAGAATAAACTGAGGTTATGATTTCACGGGCGGGTTAGCCGGCCATCACGCCATGAGCTTGGAGTTCTTAGAGATGCGTGGAGTCTCCGGTAGAGAGCGGGACCGCCGACTGGCGCCCACTAGACTCGATGCGTTCTGATGCTTCTGATTGGTCGAAACTGGTTGTGGAGCTACGATGGCTCAGCCGCTTGGAAGTTTTTCCAAATCCCTGTGCTCGCGAAACCTTTAGTTCTCGTTGGCGGTATAGAATCACTGTTTTAACATCTTGTCGTTTCGTGTGAAACGACAACTTATCACAGAGCTGTGAAACGACAACTACCACACCGTTATAGAATAAGGGTCCAGCACAGCCTGCTTGCACACAACTCTCCGTTTCCGATCGTCTCTTCCACAAGCCCTCTTCAGGCGGTCGGTGCTAGAGGCTGTAGTAACTATTATCTAACAAGGGTTGATGGAGACAACCACGGCCTCCCCTCATAGTTATAGCCAAGGGCTGTGACATTTTTGAACTATATTTTGCAAGATTGATAAACATTTTACTTTTTAAAAAGTAATCCGCCAATATTGATAACAAATAAGGACTTATGTTATACCTGGTTTTTAGTTTTATTAAAAGAGGTAAAAAAGGTACTGAATCAAATGCTTTCCTAAGATCAACAAAAACAGCTCCAACCTTACCATTCCGTTTGTCAATCCCTTTATAGGTAAAATCTGTAAATGCTAGAAGTCATGTTCTGAAGTAAGACCACCTCCGGATATCGTGAGAAAAAGTCTTCTACTGTGAGGTAGTTACGTCCTTCAATAGTGAGAATATCAGCTCCAACACACATCCACGGTCCTTCAGGTAACACTGTACTGATCAGGGGTTCCACAGGGTTGCTTCTGTGTTCAATGCATGTCTTGCACTTAGATATCAGTGTCTGAAGGTCTTCATTTATGGTTGGCCACCATACAGACTCCCTCTCTCTGCGACGACATTTTGACACTCCCAAATGTCCCGCATGTAGTCTTGTTAGAATCTCTTGGCGCATGCTGACTGGAATTAGTAATCAATTTCCTTTCAAGGTTATGTCATCTGTAATCGCTAATTCATCCTTGTATTTTGCATACTGTGAAAATTGAGGATTCTTTCTTGCCTGGTTTGGCCATTTATCAGTTATGAAACCTTTCAAGGTTACACAAGTATTGTCTGCTTCTTGCTGCACTCTAATCTCTTCGATCTTCGAGTCAGTAGTAGGCAAGCTAGCTATGAAGCTGTGAACATAGGCTTCGACTGCTTCTTCTACAAATTTGTCTTCATTGTTCATTATACCACGTATCGGGTCTCTGGAGAGAGCATCGGCAGTGTACATTTCTTTGCCTGGTATACTTGATGTCGTAATCGAACCTAAGCATTCTCATCCTGAGCCTTTGAAGTCTAGGAGTCATTTCTGCTATTGGCTTAGATCCGAATAGCGTGATGAGAGGCTTATGATCCGTGTTTATTTGGAACTTCATCCCGATGATGTTCTCCTAGAAACGTTCACAAGCATATGTGATCCCGAGTGCTTCTTTTTCTATTTGGGCCCATCTTTCCTCTGTAGGAGTCAAACTTCTTGATGCGTACATGACTGGCCGCCACGAATCATTCTCTTTTTGCTCAAGAACGGCACCTAATCCGTATGATGAGGCGTCAGATGTAACACGAGTTTCTCTATTAGACTTGTACATTGCCAATGTTGGTGTATTGGATACCAACTCTTTCAACTGCTGGAACGCCTGTTCCTGTTGAGGTCCCCAAATCCAATCGTTCTTCTTGCTCAATAGATCTCGCAATGGTTTGGTTAATTCAGTTACTTTTGGAAGAAACTTCAACAGAAAGTTGATTGTGCCTAGGAATCGGCGAAGTTCTTCTACGTTTTCCGGATTCTTCATGGCTTTTATAGCCTCCACTTTGGATGGATCTGATTTGATGCCATCTTTACTGATTATATGTCCTAAGAATTGTACACTAGGAACATTAAATTGGCATTTACTTTTATTTAGAGTTATGTTTTCCTCTTCTAGTCGCTTCAGAACAGCATCTAGGTTTTCGTCGTGCTCTTTCTGTGTGCGACCATAGACCAGAATGTCATCTATGTGGTGGCACACACCTTTAAGGCCTTCTAGTACCTGCGTTATCTTCTTTTGATAGTGCTCAGGCCCTGAGCAAATACCAAAAGGCATTCGATTGAAGAAATATCTTCCTTGCGGTGATATGAAGGTGGTCAGTCTTGCCGACTCTTCCTTTAGAGGAACCTGATAGAATCCCTTATGCCTTGTCCACACTTACGTTCACTTTAAGTCCTTCCCACTTTAAATGAGTCATTTAAAGTTACCGTGTGTCTACACTGGAACAATAATCACCGCCCGTGATTTAACGTTATTTTTGAGTTTAGATGGCAATGACTAATCAGCTGTCTTTCTTATTATTTTCAGCTGTTTTTCAATGTCAATTAAACAATGAATTTCGTCACCAGAAAAATTTCGTCTTTTCTTCTTATCTTCTTTAGAATTTTGAGACGTGATTAAAGTTACAGAGTGGCTATGTTGGTCTAAAGTAATGTCACAAACTCTGAACATAACCTTAAAATACTAGTCGTTCTGCCATTTTAGGATCGAAATACAGTAATCGATTGTTATTTAAGCAGCTCCTCACTTTAAATGGGGTTCTGGGATGATTTAAAATGAGGGGGACTTCAAGTTGCTTTTCGAGCGTCTACACCTAGACTTAAAGTGCCCCTCACTTTAAAGCTCACTTTAAAGTGCTAGTGTGGACAAGGCATTACTTGCCTCAAGCTTCGAAAAGTATTTGGCGTCTTCGATTTGCGCTAGCGTTTCTTCAATAGTTGGCAGTGTATGTCGTTCACGGCGAATGCTTTTATTTAATTCGGTGTAATCGACACATGCGCACACCTGTATCGGGTTTGGGAACCACAACTAATGGGGCGTACCAATCAGTAGGTTCTTTGACTGGCGTAATTATACCATCCTGAACCATTTTCTCTAGTTCTTCTTTGACTTGGCCTCAAAGTGGTAGAGCAATCCGCCTAGGAGCTGCTACGGCATATGGCACGGCATCCTCTCGGAGCGAGATTGAAAATTCGTGTTTCATTTTCCCCACCCCGTTCAGTAACTTAGGGTATTTATCCAGGAGATTTGGTTTTAGACTCTGCTGGTCTCCGCTGCTGGTGGCGGTTGACAGACTTTGTACTAAGGTAAGTAAGCCTAGAGCTTGAATGGCTGGTCGCCCTAATAGTGGTTCATGCACGCTTTCACAGATAAACATGTCTTGAGTGGAGGACTGCTTCTTCCACTTGAGGTCCGAGCGTATTTTTCCGATTACCTGCAATGGTTGACGTCCAGGTCCAAAAAGTTGCTTAGACGTAGGCCTAAGTTTAGTATCCTTCATTTGTTCGAATAACTTTTTGGAAATAACCGTCACGTCGGCACCCGTATCCAATTTGAATTGTACTCTAGTGCCCTGAACATTTATATCAACAAGCCATCCCTAGCAAAAAAATCATTTGGATTTGAAATGTTTTTTAAATGATATCACTTGCTGGTCAATTGAAATGAATTGATATCAATTGAAATGAATTGACATCAATTAAAATGAAATGATTTTAAATGTTTGTCAATTGATTGCATTGATAGTCTATTGACTTTGTCTACAATCAATTAAAGATCATTTGAATGTGCCAATTGACAAAAACTATATCAATTGGGAACCAAGAATATCAATTGACTTATAATAATGCCAATTGATATCATTTCAAACCAATTGAAATTATACTTGTCAATAAAGCATCAATAGAAAAATCAATTCACATCAATTGACCGCAAATGATGGCAATTGATTCCAAATGTTAGCAGAACATACCAATTGCCATCACTTATGTCAATTTCTCAATTGTAAATATCTTTTAACACTAAATAATTAGACACTTGTGAATCAAAATAGTGAATTAACAATATTTGTAGACACTTTGACATGACTGTCAATAACATTAAAAAAAAACTGACAGTATGAAAAACAGACTTTTATTTATTTGTTTTTAACGTCTAGCCTATCATATTCAGTTAAACTAGGAAAACGCTCAGTTGGACACGTTGTTGAGCGAGCACCGGCACGTGCAACACGACCCGAGTACGACATTCCCATAATGTAACATACCAATAAGTCTTTAAGGTCTTGACCGATTTAGCTGAAAATTTGTAAAATAGGAGAGAATGGATAAAATCCACCGCCATCTAGAGGACCTTGACATCATTTCTTTGGGAAAACTATTTTAACTCTTGATTACTTCTAGGTGGCAGTACATAGTGACCAGAATTCTTGTGCGACTTTTCGTTGCCATGGTAACGTTACTTTTGTTAAAATGTAATTTCTATCTACACTACTTATCGGATCAAAATGAAATTAACATATTCGTGACCGGACGAAAATTCTAAATGATTTGGCTATCTCAGATTTTGTCGCCGTTTAGTTTTTAAAAAAAACTTTAGATTAACTTTAATGTAACTTTATAACTTTTTGAACGATTTTGCCACAAAACTAATGGCATTCAATCGGGAACGAAACTTGCGGATGGTCAAAATTTCAACTCAATCCGAGCCTCCGTTCGACCGCTATCATGAGCCGAAAAAGCTGCGCGACTTTCCGTTGCCGTGGTAACGGGACTTTGTTATTATGTAATTTCCATCTACACTACTTATCGGATCAAAATAAAAATAACATATTCGTGATCGGACGGACATTCTAAATGATTTGGCCACCTCAGATTTTGTCGCCGTTTAGTTTGAAAAAAAAACTTGTGATTAACTTTAATGTAACTTTTTAACTTTTTGAACGATTTTGCCACAAAACTATACAGCAACCCGCCTAGGTGGTATGTACATGTGTGCAAAATTTCAGGTCGATCAGAGAAACGGTGCGACCTGTATCGAAGCAGTAACAGGAAAAAAAAAACAGACATTCGAGCCATAAGAGTCAAGTGGAGACGCTCGCTTCGCTCGCTCAAAAACTGATTTACAATGGAGGACAACTAATTAAATTTTTTTTTATCTTTTTTTTTAAAATATTTGCAATAGTAATATTACAACAACAATGCATTAAAACACAACAATTTTGTTAACAAATTCAAAAAGGATTAAATGCAATTAAATTAATGAATCAAATATAAAGGAGGGGTGGGAAAATGTTGTACTTTTAAATTGTTAAGTTGGTAGTAGCAAAAACAAAATAACATATCTGCCTTGTGCTGCCCCTGGTGGCTGATGATGTAAACACCTTGCTGTAGTTGCTGTAGTTCGTCTGGAATAAAAAAAACCTCAACAAGATACACGTACGTAGGCCTACTGATTCTTATCCCTAAGTTCCTCACCACTCAAGCAAAGAAGTAATAAAACAACAGGTTATGGTACCCAGGAACGCAAGAGGCACTAAGGAAAAGAATCACCGCAGAAATCCAGTCACGTTTTGGAGATACGGGAGACCAACTGGACAAGTAGGCCTAGCCTCGGGCCCTAGACACGTTCGCGAAGTGAGGTTAAGACGGTGAAGATGTTGCCATCGGGAGAAGACAATCATCACCACGTTCCACGACTCAACAGAAACAACTTCTCAGCATGGAAGGCAAGAATAAAAGCAGAAATGCTGAAACAAGAATGCTGGGAAGCGGTTATCGGGTACAACGACGAGCCCGACTATGTCACCAACGCCACCGAGGTGAGGGCAAGGCGCCAGAAAAACTATGCTGCGCTCGCCCTAATCATGAAATCAACTAGAGACGTCTTAATGAACGACATTCTCGACACCGAGATTGCGTCGGAGGCGTGGAAGACTTTGGAGGAACAATGCCACCAGAACAGTGAGTATGGCGGCATGCTCAAACTAAGGGAGCTCGCCACGATGGTGAAGGGCGAGAAGAGCGTAACAGACTACATCAACCAGATGGTAAATATGAACAGGATGCTTCAGTTCAGATGAGCGAGCTGCAGATAGGAGACCGGCAGCTAGCCTATCTTTGTTTATCTGGACTCCCGCCGGAATACCCAGCAAACACAAGTAATCCCGCCCCGTACATAAAACGTACGTTCAAGAACGTACGCGCACGTACGTTTTATGTACGTTTTCCCCCCGTACATTGCCCGTAAGAATGTGTCACTTCCGCCCGTATGTATAACACACGTTTTTTAATGGTTTACAACATACCAGGGATGCACCTTAACCGCACGGAAAAACACACGTTTACGGCACTCAGTAATATTCCGCCCACCGGGAAACACACGAAAAACACACGTAAAAAACACGTTTTCGGCACTAATAAATATTTAGCCAGCACCCCGCTTGGTCTGCAGGGAATAAATCCATGGCTCCATCTAGTAGAGAATCTGAAAAGTATAAGTTAGCTATGCCAATAAACAATTACTAAAAATATTAAAAATTATTTTATTGACTTATGAAGTACAGTACTCACATCAATTTAAGCGGCATTTCATTAGATAACTATGTCAGTTTATTCAATTTGGAAATATGCATTATTAGATAAATTTTACTTCATCATGTGTCGCTCCTTCAACCTGGAATCTGAAAGCCAGTCACTAGACCGTTCGGCCACGGTGAACTGATGACTGAGAAGAGTTAAACTAGCCTGTAGTTGGACGAGGCGCTCTCGTGTTTCGTCAAACCTAATAGGCCCCTATTCGGTCTCGAATATGATTTAAAGTTATAATTCTCCATAAATCAAAAACGTTGTATCATAAGTTTAGAAGGAAATATAACAATTATATTGCTAACAGTAAAGTTTGATGTAGATATATAATAAATTGAATTATTCACAACGGCAGAAGGCATTTATCAGTAGTAATTTGGTTGGAATCCTAAATAGATACATATATCCTGTATATAAATACATTTTGTCAGTGGTATTGTGCTAATATAAAAATGGTTGCATGGTCAATATGATGATGATTTGAGTATGAAATTCACGCTAGCAGTGGTGCAGAAATACGTACGTTGCCCATACGTGCAACACACGTACTCAAATGAATTACCCACACACCACACAAAATCCCACTCGATACGTGCGTTTTACGTACAGTTTACGTTTACATTGAGTACGTACGATGTCTGTGTGGGATATTTTGCTGTCAAGCAACGCATAAACTGTGCAGTGCTTGAACGCACGTTGCCCGCACGGGTAACACACCTCAATATAAGGGACAAATACATACGTTTTCTATTAAGTAGAGTACGTAAAGGCCCTGTGTGGGATATGTGCTGTCAAGCAACGCACAAGCAGTGCAGTGCCTGAACGCACGTTGCCCATACAATTCCCATATGTTCCAAAATACATATATACACACTACACACGAATTACACAGTACTAGTGTGTTTAACGTACATTTAACATACGTTTGACACAGTCGTGTGTTTGCTGGGTATGAGGTTACCGTGAAAAAACCCTATGTGCGCAACCGGACAAGGTGAAGATCTCCACGATCAAGCAGATCTTGATCGAGTGTGAGAAGGAGATCGCAGCAAAGTCTGAAAGTGTTCACTTGGCACTCAAGGCAAACAAGGCCAACGAGAGACAGCGACCTCAGAGAAGCTACCATGAAAAGGAAGAAGGGAAATCTGGTGCGGGAGAGAAAGGGAAAAACAAAGAAAGAAAGTACAAGTTCTTCTGTTATGCCTGTGGAGGCGAAGGGCACATCGGAAGAAACTGCCCTAAAGCTAAGGAATCAGAAGAGAAGGAGAAGACGGAGAGAGAAGAGAAGAGCCAAGACCCACCAAGAAGAGCTAAAGTTGCGACAAGGGAGCATGTTGCACTATACGCTAAGAAGTTCTCACCTGGAGAGAGTGGGGTGTGGATCTTGGACGGGGGACTTCTGACCACATGTCGGGGAAAAGGAGCCTATTTCACTCCATGAAGCAGTACTCAGGTGAGGTAGAAATAGGGGATGGTACCCCGTTGGCCATTGCGGGGATTGGCTCGATTACGATCCAAATGTCCGAGGAGTGTGGGGGAAAGGATGTGGAGCTGACAGATGTGCTTTATGTCCCCAACCTGCAGGACAATCTAATATCTCAGGGACAAATAGACGAGAAAGGCCTAGAATTCAGATCTAAGGATGGTATCAACAAGGTGCTGAGAGACGGAAACCTGATCTTCCAAGCGCACAGGTTTGGTCGTCTCTACTTTGTCTCAACCATTGGAGGAGTGAGTATCAGTGGTCTAAAGGAGGAGTACAACACAAATTTCAAGAAAGCTTCTCGAGTTTCACAGTCCATGTGGCATGCTAGGCTGGGGCACCCTAACCTACAATCCATGGGGAGGTTAGGAGTGCTGGAGTTGGGACCTGAGCCTGCAATGGGGGCACAAGAACCGTGTGAACCATGCGTACTGGGAAAAATGAAGAGAATGAAGTTTCCCCATAAGGAAGGAGGAGAGGTGGCCATCCTGGATAGGGTCCACTCAGATATTATGGGCCCCATCTCACCCCAGTCAATTGGAGGGAAGAGATTCATAATCACCTTCATTGACGAAGGATCAAGATATGTCGATGCAGTGCCCATGGTAAAGAAGAGTGAAGCGCTGGACCTTTTGTGCGGATCAAAAAACCGGGGGAGAATCGCATGGAACTACAATAAAGGGAGCTACAGACTGCCAGGGGAAAAGGAGTATTTTTATAGAAGAGTTTCCAGGCTTTCTTGGAGGAGAAGGGGAAATCTTGCATCGTAGATCTGTAGAGCCCACTCCGCACCCAAAAAGGGCCCAGGGCAGAAAAGGGATAAAAATTAAAACGCTATGGGGGAACAAACCAGGTGCATGCTCATCAAGCGGGATCCCCCTGTACTTTGGGCGGGGGGGGTGAAGGCCCGGCTCCACGCCCGGGAAACAGGTGCCCGTGGGAGGGCGCTTGGTTTCGCCCCCCCCCTGGAGAGGTGGACCGGGGGGAGTGCAGAAGGCGACCGGAGATTCAGGGTGTTGGGGTTGCCTGGGGCCGGGGGGGAAAGGATCCCGAAGGAGGGGGCAGCCCCGCAAGTTTCCCCCCGCGCGCCGTGGAGGGGGGCGTTTACTCGGCTACAAAGGAGGGCCCCCAAGGGCTACCGCCTGTGGAGCTTTAACGAGGGGCGAGTATAAAACACCCAGAGACTTTTGTTTTTCCGGGAGGGCCGTTTCCCTTCAAGATGAAGGGGGAAAAGAGAGAGGGGGGCCCCGAAAAAGGGGGGGGGGGGGGGGGGGGGGACTTCGTGTGTTTCCTGGGGGACGAGCCCCCCGGGTCGTGGGGGACGGCCGCGGGCCCGGGGCGTCAAGGTGCAAAAAGGGAGGGGCCCCCAAAGGCTGGCCCAAACCCCAAAGGGGCCCAGGAGGGCGGCGACGACGCTGGCCCGACGCCAAGGTGCAGGGAGGACGGGGGACGATGCTGGCCGACGACAAGGTGGGGGGGGAGGACGGCCCCCGTGCCCAAGGGAGCGCGCCCCCACCCTGAGGGTCCACACCGAGGAGGAGAGGAACGGGTCCAAGGCGGTCGGGGGACCCCCGGGGACAAGCCACCCGGCGGCCGGCGTGCGCAGGCCCCCTGAAAAGGTTTGCAACCAGTGGGGGACCAACCACACCACCCAGGACCCCACCCGGGGCCCATGGACGAGAGGACAGTGAGGAGTGGGTCCAGGAAAATGAAGAGGGAGATGGGAAACCCAAATGAAAGGAACGGTACGTGGGGGTAGTGGGCGCCAGCCCGGTAAATGTTGTAGGTTGTAAGGGGATTTCCTCCAATTAAGATAGGCCCAAAACGGGGAAAAAAATTTTTTAAAAGCTGGGACTAGTCGCCAGGGTTTCCCCCAAAGATTTGGTCTTGATTATTTGGGAAGACTTTCCCGCCCTGTGATTCAAAAAAAAGCCCTATGAGAGTAATTAGCGGTAGCTATGAGTAAAGACTGGGAAATTGAACATGTAGATGTAGTTGCTTTATTTAAATGGGCCCCTTTGGGTGAAACCCAATTTTCATGGAACAAACCCAAAATGTGGGAAAGGGGGGCAATGATGGGGGAAAGTTTGTTTTTCTGAAAAAAAAATCTGTATGGCCTTAAGCCCCAAACTGGAAAAGTGTGGAAGCAGTGCTGATGACATTCTAAAAGGGGTGAAATTAAAAAAGGGGTCAGTTTGACCCCGTTTTTTCCCCCAAAAACGGTTTTGTTGGGACCTATGTGGACGACCCTTTATTTTTTGGGGACTGGGGGAAAAAATTCCATGGTCAAGGAAGGTTGAGATGTGGGAGTGGAAACTAAAGAACTAGGGCCAAATTTTTCTGTTTGTAGGAAAAGGGGGGTTTTACGTCCAAAGAGAGGTGTCCGGGGGATCAAGAAACTTATATAATGAAGTTTGGTAGAATTTTAAAATGAATGATTGGGTGGGCACTAGTACCACCGGGGGGTAGGGTAAAATTTGTGTGAAAATAGGGAACCTTACTAAACCCGGGGGAAGTACCGTAGGGCAATAGGAAGACGTTTACATAAGTTCATTTACCCGCCCCGATATCGTTCCCTAGTAGGGGGCTTGATAAATTTTTTTAAAAAGCCAAATTCCCTGCAGTGGAAAGCTGTAAGAGGAAATCCCCAGTACCTAAAGAAAACAGGGAGTACAAATTTGTCTTTTCTAAGGATTGTAATCTAAAACATTAAAGGTTTTTTGTGACGCGATTTGGGCCCAAAAGATAAGTCTGACCTGTACAAAAGGTGGGCAGTTTGGGAACAGGCAGGAGCAGCTGGCTTATGGCGGAGTAAGAAAAAAGGAGGGACTCCCCAAAACCCATTTCTTGGCCCAATATTATTCACTGTTTGAGGCTGCAAAAGGGAAATAAGGGGTTTGGGGAAGGGGCTTGCTTTAAGAAAATGGGACACCCAGGGGAAGGGGCCGGCAGTGTGGTTTTTGCAGATAACCAGGGAGCCAATAGCATGGCCAATGATATTTAAATTTAAGGAGCAAAATAAACACTGTCGCCCGAGGGACCACTATGTGAGGGAGTGTGTGGGAGAAAAGGTGACGTTGTAAAGATATGTAGGAACAAACGAAAAAAGCTGCCGGACTTTCTAAACCAAGCTGGTACCCAAGGGAAGACCCAAGACTGTGCCAAAAAAAGATGGGTCTGCCGGGGGGTAAATTTTTTTTGTAAGGGGTATTTTTTTTGGCGGGTCTTTTAATTTTTCGTCAAAAGGGGCACTTTCCCATTAGGCCTTAAGTGTATCGTAATCTTTAGTTAATTTTCTAGCTTTACAGTATTTTTTTTTTTTAGGAAGGGTTTTACTTTTAAAAAGAAGGGTATAAAAAACAAAAAAAGGGGGGGGTGATATTAAACACCCTTAGTTTAAGGGGTAAATAATTTAAAGGCCGGGCTTATTGTATTAAAATTGTGGGCAAAAAAATAAAAACCCCTTTTTTATGGGAATTAAACCCATAATTGGTCCGAAAATTAAAAATCAAAACTGGTTTTCCAAATTAATTTTCTTAAAATGGGGGCCCCTATCCCCTACCTTTGATTTTAGCGGAAAAAAAAAAAATCAACAAGTCAGTGTGGGTGTCTTTAAGTTCTCCCCTCAGGAATAATAAAAAAAGGGGAAAGGGGGGAAAAATTTTTTAATTTTTTTTAAAGTTTTTTATTAAAAACGAAAAAAAATTTGGGGGAAAATAAAGGGGTTTAATAAATTTAGGAAAAAATTAAAAAAGATTTTTTTATTTTTGGGAAAGGAATTTTTACTTGGATTTAAAAAAATTTTTTAAATTACTGTGTTTAAAAAAAATCAAAAAAAAAAATTTGGTGGGGGCCCTATTTCCCTACGAGACACAACTTTCGTTCAATTTAAAGTTGATTTTGGGTGTGGCGGACATTTTTTTGCCCCAGTAATACCAAAAAAAATTGGAAAGGGGTTGGTAAATTAACAAGGTTTAGCCTTCCATAGAAAAAACTGGCCATTTAAAGTTCAGAAAAAAACCCTTTCAATAAAATTTTTTTACGGAGGTTTTTTAAGGTGGCTTACCTTTTTTTGGGGGTTTGGAAATAACCCCTGGGGTCTTGCTGGGGGGTTTTTCTTTTTAAAAGGGGTCTTAGCCTTGGACCAACCCTTTCCCCCAGCCTTTTTGGATTGGGCCCTGGGCCTAGTCCTGGGGCTAGGTCCCTCTGGGGCCGGGTTTTTAGTTACCAAACCCCCTTTCAAATTAAATAACGGAAAAATGGGGCCGGTAAAACCTTCCGGCTGTGCAAATTTTTTTTTAGGGGGTCAATGATTCCTGAAAGGCCCCCCCACCTTTTTTTAAAAAGGGGGGGCCGTCCCCCGTTTTGGGCCTTTAACTGTTTAAAACCCCCCCAAAAAACAACCCCCAAACCAAATGGCAAAATTTTAGGGCAAGTCTTTTGGAAAAGGGCCCAAAAAAGGCCCTTTTCCGTTGCCTTTTGCTTTTTTGTAACAAAAAAAAACTCAAACCTTTAACTGCTTTTTTAAACGAAGCCTTTTTTTTCCGGTTTGTCTTTGTCCTTTTTTTTTTTTTAACAAAAAAAATTTTTCCCAAAAACCCTTTAACGTTCTATTTGGTTTTTTTTTTTTTTTTTTTTTTTTTTTTTTTTTTTTTAAACAAAACCCCTTTTTTCAGCGCCTCCCTAACGTCGGGTGTGGTGAGGATAAGGCTTTCCTTTTAAAATGGGCCTGGGCTAGCATTTTTTAAACGTTTTTACATTAAAATTTGTTTGCGACGGGGCGAATGTGTGAAATCATTTGCAGAAAAAAAAGATGGACCAAAGAATGGTAAAAAAAAAACGACCAAACGAAATTTGAACGCGACCTTTCGCATAAAATTTGGGCCGCTACACTTCCCACAATGCACTGTGATATGTGAAGCTTTTGGCAGTTAGGTTTGATCGTGGGTGCTTTTGAATAATTTGTACTAGTCGTACGGCGCCCTGCGAATACCCATGCATTTTAAAATTTAAACCAGCAAAATCCTCTTTTTTTCCCTAGGCCTATCAGGGCTATAATTAGGCCCGTAGCGTAGGCCTTTTTGAAGAACGGGGGTAAACAAAAAGGGCCCAACCCCCACAGGTGAAAACTATTTAAAACTAAAATAGGTAGGCCTATTTTTGTTTTTTTTCCTTTAATAAACTAAAATTAAAACTATTATTAGGCTTCTAGCCCATTTTAAGAATTTTTTTAGTTGATTTTGTACCCAAAAGCGCAAGCAGACTAAAGGCCCGATGACAATTGCCGGAAGAAACGGAAAGAAAGGAATCACACGAACTTACGCAAAAAAAAACGTGCACAAAAAGCTCCCGTTGCGGTCGTTACCGTACCCGGCAACGACAAGGGAAAACATAACCTAGTCCAATTTCCTTTAATTCCGTTCGTACGAGGAACAAATCGAATAAAGATGGGCACGTTTCGACACTATTTTATCAGCGATTGAGGTTTACGCGTGTTAATGCGAAATAAATAATAAAAATATGGGGAAAAAAACAAAAAAACCCAAATGGACTATAAAAAAAACTTTTTGTATTGATTTTTTCCCCGTCGGTTGCTTCACGAGAAATTGGATCGGCCTTAAACCCGGGCGGGCCGGTTCAGCCCAATATTAAGTGAAAAAATTTTTAGGCATGCCTTTTTTAAAATGTGTTTGGCAACCACGTTGGTTTGATTTCGGGTAAAATTTTTTTCTAGCTTTTAACGCGTAGGCCTAATTTGTAGAGCCCACAGGATAGACCCTATGTATTTTTGGGTCTTTTTCCCCTTACCTACATGTCCTTCCTGGCCTACAGGTTATTTTTGTGTTTTTTTCAAAATTTCTGAAATTAGGAGTGATTTTTTTGCAGAAAATTTTCCATGGAGGGGCCACATTCCAAACTTTCAAGACCGGTAGGGGCCCACCTGACTTGCAAAGTCTTCATATAGTGAGGGATTTTAACAACAGTCAGTGTATTTACCAGTTAACTGTGAAATTATTGTTCCGGTCCCAAAAAATCATAAAAAATAGCAAAACTTACAAATTTTAAAATTTATATGATTTTAAAAAAAATTTCAACGACTACTCCGTTTTGTAACATTGTTGACGGAATAAAAAAATAAGGATTCTAAGAAATGAGTTCCAACATTTTAATCAGTTAATTTTGGCCTAAAAATAATTACAAACCCCGGTAGGCCCAAATGTTTGTGTCTACATCAACCTAACTTTGGTTTGGTAGGCTATCGTAGGCCTACTTATTTTTTTTAGCCCTGCTCCAATGTTTTCTTTTTTTCTTTGTAGCCAGTGGAAGCTCAATTGAAATAAAAGGCTGCAAATTATATTAAATTTGGGTAGGAGAAATTGTCTTGACACCCTTAGTCCCTGCCCAGGAGGTACCTAATTTAAGAAATTGTTTGACGAATAATAAGCATTTGGGTGGAAGGGATTAGAGGCAGTGATATTGATCAATTACCCTCCCTGGTATTTTAAATTTTAAAACATTAATAGATTAAAAAAAACTGGTCCTTATCCGTGTCTTATTCAGGCTAATGCATAACATTGATTTTCACATTTTTATGTGCTATGTAGGTCTATGCTTGTGGCTTCAGGGTGGCCCGGTTACCCTTTCAAAGTTTGAGATTTCTTTGTTGCACCCAAAGGCCCACTCTTTTAGCCCTTGCGGCCCGGGACGATCAGGTTGGAAGATGGGGGCTTGGGGGGCCCAACATTTAAAATAGGAGGCCTAGTAAAATAAATGTAGGGCATCAGTGTCAGTGGGCCCAGGTACCGACTCAATTTCCCCGAAATATTTTCTTTTTCTTTTCAGCACTTTTGTACTCTATATTTTGAAATTTGACAATTTAACCAAAAAAAGAAGTATTTAAAAAATCTGGGGAAATTTTGGATTAACATTTTTTTAGATTCGGCAAGGTATACTTTAAATAAATATTTTAGATATAGGCCCTACCCTTTTAAATCAATTTAGGCCAACAACAAAACTTTTAAAATGTCCCAAAAAATTTTTTTTTAAAGTAAGCCTACACATATTTTAATTAGGGAGGGTACCTATTTTGTTTGGAACGAAAAAGAAAAACCTGTTGTACATTTGCAGGGCAAATCGAAATCTTTATGTTTTTTTTTTTTTTCAGATAAACATTTTAAAAGCTTTGGAAACTAACCCAAAATATTTTTTTTTAAATAGGCCCAAGCTGACATTGTAATAAAGAAATTTGAACAGTTTATTTTTTTGATTTGTTTTTGGGGTAAAATAACAAAAATTTTTGATTTTCACAGTCAATACATTTTAAATGAATCTGAAAATATTACAAAAAAACCCCCGTAAAATTTCCAAAAAAAATTGGGGAGGATTTTAAATTTGAGGTTTTTATGGCATCATGACGATTTCAGACGCTGCACGATACGACTTTCATCGACAAAAAACGTCCCGTTACCGGTAACATGTAGAAGTCCTATGTACATCAATATTTTAGGTGCTACCCCCCCCCCCCCCCCCCCCCCCCAAGGGATGTGAGATAGGCCTATGACAAAAAAACAGGCAAATAGGCTTAAAGGGAAACTATCGCCCCGTATAAAATTGATTTATTTGAAACCAATATATCATGTTTTTTTTTGCCATTTTGGAATGTTAGTTTAAGGTCAATGATGGGTTTAATTTCTAGTGGCTATATCAATGAATAAATCAATTGACCACAATTTGGTGACAATAACTTTTTGGGAAAATGTCAATGGTAGTATAAAAAAGATGTCAAATTTGGGGGTATATTTCCCAAATTGGGTTTGGGTATGCCCAAATTTACCCAAATTTAATCATTGGTCAATGGTGTTCCAAAAGTAAGTTGTTGGCCAATTGGGGGTCAATTGATTTTTTTTTAATGCTTCAAATGATTTTTTTTTAGGGATGGGTTTGAATTTCTAACCAACTTTCCCCAAAGAATGTAACGGAATTATCTTGGGTCACCCCCGCCATGCTTTTTCAAAGACTTTTGCCAGGTCTCTTTTTGCCACATTTGGGACAAGGCATCCTTGCTGGACAAGTGAAAGAATGCAGTGGGGTTAACCGCACCCCTCACAGCGTCGACTGCTGTGACCTTTACTAAACTTAGTTTTTGGGCCCGGGTAGGATCTTTTGACTCTTTACTAGACTTTTTCCAAAGGTTTCTTTGTTTATTTTTAACGGTTTTCCCCGCGATTTGTTTATCGTGGGTGGCGCACTACCCAGTTTGGGCCCCGTACGACTCCCCCCCTGATTACCCTATTGACTACTTTTTTTTAGGTAAGATTTGGGCCATTTGGAGTCTCACTAATCAGCATCAGCATGCCAACAACTATGCGGTCTTAAGAATATCCCTGAGTAATTTAACCCCCCAGTGCTGGGGCATGCTGTGTAAGCTGTGACAAACACACTATAGCTCACCCCAGCCTGAATCGCCCATAGAATTTCACCCCCCAATATTACGTTTTTCTTGGGTTTAAAAAACTATAGGAAAAATGGGCTTTTACAATGTAATTTTTTAGATCATTGTTGAAAGTTTGAAGCTAGCCCGAATATCATCTGCATCTTTGCCCATTGTGTAAATAAACATATCTACCTGTTCTTCCTCTGTTTTGAGATGGAGGCCAGAAGCTTTTCTAAACCTCTCCCATCTCTGTGACCAT
This sequence comes from Sweltsa coloradensis, assembly GCA_024449915.1. NCBI lineage: Eukaryota > Metazoa > Arthropoda > Insecta > Plecoptera > Chloroperlidae > Sweltsa > Sweltsa coloradensis. Next base: position 24,584 of record JAMZAV010006542.1, read on the forward strand.
TTTAGCCAAGTTGATGGCTGTGCAAAATCAAAGGAAGCGGGTGGACTGACCTGATATGTTGTTGTAGGCCTAGTTGATGACGCTGCTGCAGATTCAGTTACTTCTCCTCCTGGCATTATGAATTTGTTTTACCTTGAATGTTGAAAGTAGTATTTTAGTAGGCCTACTCACACTTTCCAAGCACTTCTGATTACCATGTAGTGTTTTTACACCTTGATAAACTCCAATAACTAGGCTGGGAAGGTTTTATGTGGTTTTATTGACAACAGTTTTATTTACGCCATCTTGATCAGAGAGTGAACTAGGTCAGAGCCTTCTAAAGATACATACATGATACAATGTAGGCCTAAGGTGGCGGTGCACTTTAGACGGTGATCGTAGCGAGCGAAGCGAAGATTCCATTTCACTACACTGGAGAAAAAAATCCGGAATGTTTTTTTTTTTTTTCTCTCTTTCTTTCTTTCTTTCTTTCTGTATTTTTGGCTGTTTGTTAACACGATTCCGGCTAAACCAATACTCCAATTGCGATGAAATTTTATGGGGGCCTTCGAAATCTCTGAACTTAGAACTGCCACGTTTTTGAGCGCAATCGAAAAATTATTTCTAATGAAAATCGCAAATTTACGATTTTTTTCGAGTTTTAAAAAATTTCTTCGACTTATAACATCTACATGCTTAATTCTATTTTAATGATTTTTTTACAGAACCTTAATTTTATGAATTAAGATATTCGTGTGAAATTTGAGAACAATCGAAAAATTATTTCTCATGAAAATCGAAATTTTACGGGTTTTTTCTTTTTTTTAACAATTCTTTCACTTATAACACCTACATGCTCTATCCTATTGTAATGATTTTTTTACAGAACCTTAATTTATGAATTATTATATTCGTGTAAAATTTGAGCGCAATCGAATAATTATTGTTATGAAAATAGCAATTTTACGATTTTTTTCTTTTTTTAAAATTACGATTAAGAAAAAATTAAAGAATAAAGTTAATTTTTTATTTAATTTAATTTAATTTTTAAAAAATCGACTTAGTAATAAATTTTTCACAAAACAACAGAAAATCTGCATAACACATGGCAGGTCAATGCACCAATTACGCTCATCCAACAACGCGGCGGGACTTAAGCGTTTTCCTAGTTACAAATCACTACACTCTGGTTCTCGAACAATTGGGAGGGATTGTAACTTATGGGGTTATTGGATGAGCGTAGCGAGCGTAGCGAGCGAAGCGAAGATTCCATTTCACTACACTGGAGAAAAAAATCCGGAATGTTTTTTTTTTTTCTTTCTTTCTTTCTTTCTGTATTTTTGGCTGTTTGTTAACACGATTCCGGCTAAACAATACTCCAATGCGATGAAATATAATGGGGGCCTTCGAAATCTCTGAACTTAGAACTGCCACGTTTTTGAGCGCAATCGAAAAATTATTTCTAATGAAAATCGCAAATTTACGATTTTTTTCGATTTTTAAAAAAGTTCTTCGACTTATAACATCTACATGCTTAATCCGATTTTAATGATTTTTTACAGAACCTTAATTTTATGAATTAAGATATTCGTGTGAAATTTGAGAACAATCGAAAAATTATTTCTCATGAAAATCGAAATTTTACGGGTTTTTTCTTTTTTAACAATTCTTTCACTTATAACACCTACATGCTTTATCCTATTGTAATGATTTATTACAAAACCTTAATTTTATGAATTATTATATTCGTGTAAAATTTGAGCGCAATCGAATAATTATTTGTTATGAAAATAGCAATTTTACGATTTTTTTCTTTTTTTAAAATTACGATTAAGAAAAAATAAAAGAATAAAGTTAATTTTTTATTTAATTTAATTTAATTTTAAAAAAAAATCGACTTGGTAATAATTTTTTCACAAAACAACAGAAAATCTGCATAACACATGGCAGGTCAATGCACCAATTACGCTCATCCAACAACGCGGCGGGACTTAAGCGTTTTCCTAGTGTATTTTACATGCGTAGATTGTTGAAGATCCAACGATGATGAAGATGTGACCCTGGCTGTCCCACGTGGCTGGACATACCAAGTCAAACTTACGTAGAAATGACCGAAAAACGTTAAATTACTTTTACTGCACTTGCATGTCACTCCGTATGGTGTTGATTTAAGAATTTACCATATCAATTGCGGTGTCGTCGTTATTCGCGCATGGCTACTAGGTACTGGCCATGTGGCTAGCACGATGCTCGGCTATCGCGAAGTTTTCGATGATTAATACTTGTAAAACATGATTAAACACTCGATATATTGCTTGACCTCAACAGGAGGTACAAACCCGACTTGGGGTTTCATCCCCACTTTAGGAATATCGCCCATGTTAACGGAAAACATACGTAAAGATGCACTGTTTTTCCCAAATCGACTGCCTGCTGCTGGACGTAGTGACGAATGGTTTCCAAAAACACACGCACTTATGGCTTGCCACACTTCCGGCAACGCTTACATCTGACCTCTGATTGGGTCTCACATACCGCGCACTTTAAAATTGGGGGTTTTTATTGGTCTAGGGGTTGCTGACGTTTTTCCGTTGTCTGCCTAGAATTCGCCTTCTTAGCAGTTGACTGACCAGTTTGCCTGCGCACCATCCGCGTTTGCCATTGGCTTAGGCCAAGATGAAGACAGGGGGGAGAGTGTAGCGTGCTTGCTCGGACACACATTCCAGAGCCAAGATTGTCACAAAACTTGCTATGCTAACCAACTATCAGCCCTCGCTACAGCAGGGTGTTTGGAAATACCATTACCTCTTCTACCGAACCAATAACATCGGTGAAATTAACCAAAAACATTGACTCTCAGCTGTACTTGCACAACTAGAGTTACCACTAAAACTGATGGGCCTACTTGTGATATATGACATCTCGTTAATTTGCACGTAATATGCAAATTTACTTAACCAATTAATGCAATTATCGTTACAAATTAATATTACCATATGCAAATATCTTAAAAAAAATGAAAAAATTCTCCTGCTGTGGGCCTAAATGAGACTGGCACAGGCCGTGCGGTTACAATCTGCTATGTTGGGGTTTTTGCTTGCAGCTTTTTACATCGTTGTAAGGATTATAATATTCGCTATCAGAAATTAATGATGATGATTATTGTTGTTCAACGCCCACTTTATTGCCATCATGCTATTCGGACTTTGAGTGGTGATAGACGAGAGTGAAGAACAATGTCTTGTGCGGGATTCGAATCCGCGTTCTGCTAGTGTAATTCGCCAGCGTCCCTATGTGCCAGACTGCAACCGCGGACGACATCAGAATTTGAGACTGCCTAAATAACACATATCGCGTTCTTTAATTAGTAGGCTATAATTTTGATTCTCCGCAATGCAAGGTTTGTAGAGCTCCCATTCAACCAATCTTCATAATTACCCGCGTTGTAAGAACTAAGCAAATATTGTTTACAATTAGTCTATGGTGTGTGGTGTTGCTGAACAGTTGTAGGAACTGTAGGAAGAAGAAGAAGAAGAAGACTTCCACCAAGGTGCGTAAGTAAGGCTACACCTGGCTCCTCACAATAATACATGATTGGTATGAATAAACATTGTATGTAACCTAAAGGAGACAATAAACAGGTATATGTAACATTTATATTCATTTACCAAGACATTACATGGTGGCAACAAGTGGGATGAAGGCACAAAACAGCTTAAACAGTGTGTCCCAACAAGTGACGCCGGGAAGCCAAAGAGTTTAGACGGAAGATATCACACTCGACGCACAAACTAGCCAAAGAGTTTAGACGGAAGATATCACACTCGTCGCACAAACTCGTACGCACCAGGGAAGACCACAAAAGTGAGTCACATAAGTAGCGCCGGGAAGTCAAAGAGCTTTAGAAGAAAGACATCAAACTCAACCACGAACAATGTCAGACACAGAGGTGGAAAAGTGAAGCTCCAGTAAAGTCTGGAAGATATAGTCACTTCCAAATACCCCCACCAGAAGTACTCGACTGTGCAAATGGTTCGGAGTGGACGAAATGGATACACAGATATGAAAGGTTTAGAAAATCGTCTGGCATTAAAAAACAAAGATCAGAAGATGAACAAGTAAGGTACCTAGTGTATACTATGGGGGATGATGCCGAAGATATCCTTGCGTCATTCAGACTTTCGGAAGAGGATGAAAGTAAGTACGAAATTGTCAAAGGAAAATTCGATACTCACTTTGTCAAAAAGAAGAACCTAGTTTATGAAAAAGCAAAATTTCATAAAAGGAATCAGTTGGAAGGTGAAACTGTTGATGCTTTCATAAATACACTGCATACAATGGTGAATCGATGTGAATACCAAATCCTGGAAGAAGAAATTTTACGGGACAGGATAATAATAGGAATCCTAGATGGTAACATGTCGGAAAGACTCCAAGAGGATCCTGATCTGACCTTGAACACAGTCATAAGCCGAGTTCGCAACAGAGAGGCACTGAAAAGTCAGCAAAAAGAGATTTGCCCAGGAAGTTCGCAACAAGTTGACTATGTCAAGCAAAGCAAAGTAAAGAAACCAAGGGAATGGAAAAATAAACCGGATAAAAATAAGGGAAAATCAAATAAAGGCAAAAACTCAAGTTGCACACGCTGCGGTAGGCAACCCTACCATACACTCGACGAATGCCCTGCTAAAGATACAGAGTGCTACAAATGTCGTAAAAAGGTCATTTTGGTAAACGCTGTTACACAAAGAGAGTTGGTGAAGTCACAGAACAGTTGGAAGAAATATACATCGATTCAGTGGGCCTAGACTTAAAAACGGAAAAGCCATGGCAAGTTGATGTGATTGTTAACCACAAGTGTTCTATTAAGTTTAAAATAGACAGTGGTGCTGACGTAACCGTAATTGCAGAAAGACACTTCAAGAAAATTGAAGGAAGACCTAAACTACAAGCACCAACTAAGAAATTGTATGGACCGGGTAGAGTACCGATGAACACTCTCGGACAATTCAAGTGCACACTAGCAGTTGCAAGCAAGACTTCACAACAAGAGGTATTTGTGGTGAGTGACTTGGACAATCCACTACTCGGAAGACCAGCAATAGTCGCGTTAGGAGTTCTTAAAGTTACAAGAATCCAAGACGTAAACTGCAGCCAAACATGGAAGGAAGAATTTCCGGAAATATTCCATGGACTCGGAAGTTACCGGGAGTACACACAATTCGCCTAAAAGGGACGCAAAACCATTTGCAATCAACACTCCACGCAGAGTATCAATTCCTCTTATGGACAAGGTTAAACTTCAGCTTGAGAAGATGGAACAAGAGAACGTCATCTCGAAGATTGAAGAACCGACCGAATGGTGTGCTGGCATGGTCGTTGTGGCGAAACCAACTGGAGTTAGGATTTGTGTCGACTTGATCCAGTTGAACAAAAGCGTCTTGCGAGAACGTACGATCATGACTGCAGTTGATACTGCGCTGGCGGAATTCCAGGGAGACGCGAAGGTATTTACAAAAATTGATGCTAATAGTAGCTTTTGGCAAATTCTTTTAGATCCGGAGTCGGCAAAACTTACAACATTCCTGACACCCTGGGGGCGCTATTGCTTCAATCGATTGCCCTTTGGCATTTCAAGTGCTCCAGAAGTCTTCCAGAGCAAGATGTCCCAGATTCTGGAAGGTCTTGAAGGTGTTGTTTGTGTAACAGACGACATACTTATGTTAAACCCACTCTTACTTACGGTCCGGGTTTAATAAAATTAGGCGATGGTGGTGATCTAGCCTAGGCTATAGGCCTAGGTGGAAGATGTTGCTAGGAGACAAGTTTGAAGCGAGCGACGATAACATGGTTTAATAACTGAATTTAATAATTAAATGTAAAATACAATTAAGTAAATAATATTCACATATTATCTGTTACATAACAGTTTACTTGCGTTGGTAAACTCAACCTTGTATGTCTATAATCTTGCTAAATGTTTTCTCTCGGTTGACACGGTACTGACCCGGTGGCGGTCCTCGGTAAAGTCATTGAGCGTCGCATTGTTAAAAACCAATTGCACATCCTGCAAGAAACATGGCTGACAGGAAGCACAGCCTTATAAATAGAAATATTGCTAACATTCGGCCATCCTTCTAATAATCGGCCTCGATTATACGATGATAATAATGAATGAGGAATGAAATTATTAACAAACAAAAATAACATTTAACGTAAGGTTCTATAACTAAGCATGGGTATAATAAAAATGTTTTTAAACGTAGTCGTCTAGGTATCTTGGTGTTTGTCGTTGACGTCCTTCCTTCCGGATTTCAGCAACAGGCGATTGGACATCAACTTCGGTCAGGACTGGAGTCTGGGTAGGGCTATGCGCATCTTTCAGTCTATCATTTTCTCCTTGTAGAGCTTCGTCTTCATCTGGAAGGTCGTGTTCTACTTTCTGATGACCAATCCACTGTTTTAGTTGGCTGACATGGGCCGTAGTCGCATATAGTCGGTCGCTATCACCTCGATTAAGCTGAGTCACTCGATATGTGTCACTGGGCAGAGATTGCGTGATCACCAATGGACCTCGGTATTTTGCTTGGGCCTTGGTTGGGTCTCCAGTATGTACAGGTGCTCTGCGCATAACAACAATGTCACCCTTTGCGTATTTTACACCAGCAAAGTGTCTCTTGTCAAACGATTTCTTCATCGAATCTTGTCTTTGAATTATTTTCTCTCGGGCTTCTACTTGTAAGTTTGACGGAGATTGCCACTCAACATTTGCTGCTACTTCGGTCGCGTGACGTAGCAAGCCGTCATGGAAGCGCGGTCTATATCCATGAAGCAGTTCAAATGGTGAACGGTCGGTGGTTTTATGATGGAAGTATTCATGTCTCGTTGAATAATCTTCATGTTAAGGTCCCAATCTTTGTGTTGTGGACTCTGGATTGCGATGTCAATCAGCGGCAAGACGGTGGCATTCACCCTCTCAACTTGTCCATTTGCACGGGAATGTCGTGGTGAATTGAGTACGTGTTTAATCTCATTTGCAGTACAATAATCCTCGAATAGGCGGGACGAGAAGCACGTTCCTCGGTCACTTATCAACGTTTCCTGTAGGCCCCGCTCATCTATGAATTCTTGAACGCACTTTAATAGGTTCTTGGCCGACATATCTTTTGACGGGTAAAGGTGAACAAACTTGGTCAGGTTATCAATGATGACCAGAAGTTCTGTGTTGCCTTTACTACTTCGAGGAAATGGACCCAAGTGATTAACATTTATTTCTTGGAATGGACGCATTCTAGGCGGTATTGGATTTTTTGTACGTTCGCCTTCCGGTTTTTCTAAGATTTCGATTAGTTTCTTCTTCTTCAGTTCGCTTTCTCCACGTTGTAGTATTAGGACTTGGTCTTCAGATTCCTGAACTATGCTGGGAATGGTCTCTCTCCCCTTGGCGGTAGTTTTGTAAGGCCTTGACGTAACAGGCTTACTGCCTTCCACTTCGGTAATGGTCATTTTGGTTAGATCGGTACAACCTAATTCTTGCATATTCATAGCAAAAACATGACGGTATTCATTTAATGCTATGAGAGAATCTGCTTGTTCTTTTGTAACATTTTCATCAATCTGTAGATCCTCGAGTTTGATTGGTTGCCTAACGGTTGCGGCATTATTTGTGGTCACGTGTATAGGATCATTATTGGGTTTGACCACCTCTCCTCTGGCAATACAATCATTTCTTGCAAGTGTCTTCTTTGTGGTCGTTTCATTTTGTATCGGTAAAACAGTCTGTTCTCCGGTCAGTTTGAAGAGCATGGCATTGTCATTTGCTTCTCCTTCTTCTGTCACACACTCGTCGCTGAGGTTAGTGTGAGCTTGAACAAAGAATATGGAGTTGTGGGGGATGACGGTATCTTCGACGATATTGCTTGCCGTACCAATGTTCTCAGGTGTCATCGGTTGACTTGAGTTGTAACAATGTCGCCTCGTGTGACCTTTTTGCTTACAGTTTGTACAGAAGAACGGTCGTCTTGGTTGAGGACAGTCCTTCGCCATGTGACCCGTTTGGTAGCAATTGTAGCACTGTGGTTCGGTTCTTACGGTTGTACTTTGCTGTCGACGAATTGGACCAGGTATAAACGGTGGCGGTAGCTTGAAGGTGGCGGTGTCCACCTTGGCTGCTTCGTGTGTTTCGGTTTGCAGTTTCCTGCTGAAGTCTCGATCTCGTGGGTTGTCCTTTCTACTTGATGTTGCCCGGGAAGCTCGCTCGTGGTCGATCTCTTCAAAGTCGCGTATATCCCTCAATAGTTCTTCTTCTGTATTATGATGTCTCGCAGCTAGGTGTGAGCTTAGATTGCGGGAAAGTAATCCAATTATCAGTTGTTTCTTGGTGTCTTCAAGGTCAAGATTTAGTTCATTGCAGTCTTACTTTTTCGTGAAAATACATATACACACTTTCGTTGGCTCTTTGGTTTCGGTTGTCCACCTTACGCCAACGTTCGGCTATACCGATTTGAGAAACAAAGGTCTTGTTGAACAATGCCTTAAAGTCTGACCACGATTGGAAGCAGCTAAATTTGTTCAAAAACCATTGTCTGGCAGCACCGATTAAGTGTGACCTGGCGGTTTCCAACATCACACTTTCAGGCCAGTTGTACAGCTGGGCAGTAGCCTCCAATGAGCGAAGCCACTCTGCCGCATTTACACAGCTACCTCCTTCGCCGTTGAAGTTTTCTATAGCTCTAGCTAAGTCAGGCATCAAATTATAATTGGAACTAGGCCTATTTACATTAGTTTGGTTTTGGTTGGAGGTTAGAGATGTCACCAACTGTAGTATGGTCGCATCTCGCCTTCGGTTCTCTTCAACCATTATTTGAAGCATGTCTTGTATTGATACAACACCTTGTTGTTGACTGCTTGTAGTTGTAGGGCTAGGTACAGTAAGGCTAGGGCTGGGTCTATTTACATCTAGCCCATGTGACATTGACCTACCAACTGCCCCATTGTCCAAATCAAGGTAGTTGAATCTCTCCATAATTGTAGGCCTAGGCTACACTACACAAAACTACACTTCACTATGATTCATTATATGATGTAGTATTCTAGGCTAGCTAGGTTTACGACGAGAATGATACACACGTTTGTTTTGACAGGTGTCAGTTCGATTGTTGTTTATTCCACAGCCTACTCACAATTTGTTCACGCGATGAAACTGCTTTACACCAAGTCTAGGCGGCGGTGGCGGTTTCTTCGATTATCGATACGACGATTTGGTGCAACAATGCCAGTATGACGCCAGCCTTAACCTAAAATATAACGCCTCGGCTATTTTACAATGTTTTTGCACTTCGCGATCACTGTCGTTATATTGTTCTTGTCTTAGTCAGAATGTCACAAAAAAGATTTGTCCTTATCCCACTTCTGATATGTTAAACCCACTCTTACTTACGGTCCGGGTTTAATAAAATTAGGCGATGGTGGTGATCTAGCCTAGGCTATAGGCCTAGGTGGAAGATGTTGCTAGGAGACAAGTTTGAAGCGAGCGACGATAACATGGTTTAATAACTGAATTTAATAATTAAATGTAAAATACAATTAAGTAAATAATATTCACATATTATCTGTTACATAACAGTTTACTTGCGTTGGTAAACTCAACCTTGTATGTCTATAATCTTGCTAAATGTTTTCTCTCGGTTGACACGGTACTGACCCGGTGGCGGTCCTCGGTAGAGTCGTTGAGCGTCGCATTGTTAAAAACCAATTGCACATCCTGCAAGAAACATGGCTGACAGGAAGCACAGCCTTATAAATAGAAATATTGCTAACACTTGTCTACGGTAAGGATAAAAGGGAACACGACATGCGCCTACGTAAGGTTCTTCAGAGGATGCATGAACAAGGTGTTACTTTGAACTCACCTAATTTCTCTTCTCCGTGCCTTTGCTAAAGTTCTTAGGCTACATAGTCGGAGAAGAAGGTAACAGTGTTTACCCGAGAAAATAAAAGCGATAACTGAGATGCCAGCTCCAAAAGACGTCTCATAGGTAAGGAGACTTTTAGGTCTAGCAAACCAAGTCCTAAAGTTCCTGCCTGACTTAGCGGAAATGACAAAACCAATACGGGACCTACTCGTAAAGGACACCCCGTTTATTTGGGAGCAAGCCCAAACTTCAGAATTTGAACTAATCAAACAAAAGCTTGTTTCAGCACCCACTCTTGTTTTCTATGACGTCAACAAGAATACTCAACTCACAACAGACACATCCTTGTATGGCCTAGGGGCCATCCTGGAACAGGAAGTCTCAAAGGACACTTTGAGGCCAGTCGCGTACGCGTCGAGGTCGCTGAGCGATGCGGAGACGAAGTATGCATCAATCGAGAAAGAGGCGTTGGCAATCACGTGGGCATGCTACAGGTTCGACCAATACTTGCTAGGTAAGTCATTCCATATCCAGACGGACCATCTTCCTCTGATACCCATTCTGGGAAGAAAGCCATTAGACGAGCTATCTCCTCGTTCATTAAGGCTCCGAATGAAACTGATGCGGTATGATTACACCATATCACATGTTCCTGGTAATCTACGTTACAGTGCGGACGCTTTGTCAAGAGCTCCAGTGGGAGAAAAACCTACAAACCAAGATATCGCCATGGAAGAAGAGGTAAGAGCATACGTGGAACAGGTGTGGTCTGATATTCCTGTCTCTGTTCAGCGTTTAACTGTAATCAGAGAGGAACAACAACGGGACCCGGTATTAAAAAAAAGTATCACAATACACACAAGCTACTGGCCTAACAAAAACATGGTTGATCCAAAACCCTTCTTCTATACTATAAAGAAAGGAGTAACTTCTATACACAGAGGGGACGCTGCAATACCGAGATAGAATTGGTTTGTCCCGAAATCTATGTATCAAGACATGCTGAGGAGAATTATATAGGGCACCTGGGAATTAACAATTTGCAAGGAGGGAGCAAAGAGCATCACTCTGGTGGCCGCGCATTTCAAAAACACTTTTAAAGATGTGGTAGAAAATTGCCGTGAATTTTGTGGAACACCGACAGAACCACCCAGAAACTATGTACGCGATTTCCCTGAGCTAACTGGGGCCCACCTTACCTTCCAAAAATGATTCTAGCCAAATGGCTCAAGCTATTTAATAACAAAAATAGTTCACTCAATTCAGGATGAATAACTCTTTCAGTGAGTCAGTATGTCGTTATAATTCGCTAATATTCGTTTTAATATTGATGTCGAAAGACGGCACAAAAATTTTAGTTCAGACTTTCGAGGTAATACACGCCAGAAAAAGATTTGACACGGGGAAAAAAAACATACATATTATTTAATATTTTTGGGCTATGAGTGGTAAATTTACAGGTATTTCTGACAAAAGGGTACTCAATACAAAAAATAATCACCAATGATACGCGCTTTACGCGGGCTACTGCAGGTTTGAATTGTTGACCCTGATCTGTGCGACGCGGCTGAACTGGTAGACAGGGGAACTACATGAACGAATCTGATGACGATTGTAGCGTGGGAAGGCCCCATTAACTTGGCTCAACCACCAATGAAATTTTGACTTTTGATATGTTGTGAATTTTCCCACATTTTTTGCACAATTTGCACAACCATTTCGATTTTGCACAAGCAACACAAAAACATGCAAAAAAGTTACGGCAACTACATTTGGCTGAGCCAAGTTAATGCTAGAACAACCAAAATGGATTTTCATCTCAAAAACCTATGCCATATTTTTGCACACTTTTTGAAACAATTTTGCAAAAACCAATTTCGATTTTTGCACAAGCAGCACAAAAAAGTTACGACAACTTCATTTTGGCTGAGCCAAGTTAATTTTTTTTCAAAATAACGAATTTCATGTGAAAAACTTATACCATATTTTTGCAACTTTTTGAAACAATTTTGCACAACCAAATTTCGTTTTTTGCACAAGCAACACAAAAAGTTACGGCAACTTCATTTGACTGAGCCAAGTTAATGCTAGAACAACCAAAATGGATTTTCATGTCAAAACCTATGCCATATTTTGCAACACTTTTGCAAAATTTTGTACAACAATTTTGATTTTGCACAAGAAAACACAAAAAAGTTACGACAATTTCATTTTGGCTGAGCCAAGTATTGGGTTTCGAAAAATAACGAATTCATGTGCAAACTTAAACCATATATTCGCAGACTTATGCACAATTTGCACAGCCAATTTTGATTTTTGCACATGCAACACAAAAAAGTTACGATAACTTCATTTTGGTGAGCCAAGTCAATGTTGTTTTTGAAATATAATGAATTTCATGTGCAAATTTATAACTTTTAAAAGGTATAAGGCCGTAATGCTCTATTTTAACCTATAATAGGCTAGGGAGAAAAGACTTAAACCCTTTATAAGGCAAATGTTGGGACCCAACATTTTTCTTTTTACATTAAAATTTAAATTTCGTGATTTTTTAAATGATTTCTAAATTTTTTTTATTTTTTACTTGATCTTTTAGGGAATAAATGATGATTTTGAATTTCAAATTGTTGTCGGAAGTTGAAAAAAATCCTTAATCTGAATATATTTCACAATTAGATTTGTTGAAATTTTTCATTTTCCCCCATTTATTTTACATGTTCAAATTAAATCTACTACAGGAAAACAAAATATCCGGGACATCCCGGAAATTTGTGTATTTTCGTGTTTTGGGGATGAGCGTAGATAGCGTAGCGTGCGAAGCGAAGATTTTATTCTACTACACTGGAGGAAAAAATGCGGATGTTTTTTTTCTTTTTTTTTTCTTTTTTTTTTTTTTGTCTGTTTGTTAACACGTTTTCCGGCTAAACCGATACTCCAATTGCGATGAAATTTTCTGGAGACCTTCGAAATCTCGAACTTAGAACTGCACGGTTTCGAAAATCATTTAAAAAATTTTTTTCTCTTGATTTCAATTCAATTCAATTTCAATAAATTTTATTCTTTTTTTAAAAATACATTAAACCATTTACAATGCAATATTACAAAAAACAAGACAAAAACCACTCCCACATTAACATTCTCGAGAGAAAAAAAGCAGCCAACATGGGGGTAACACCCTGTGTGTGGGCAGCGCAGTAGAAAATCAAATTTAAATTCTAATCAAGGAGACATGAGCCATAAAAAACATAAAAATATAAGAAAACATATAGAAACTACAATACTTGTAGCGAATTTTAAAAAGTACAAACTACAGAATATAAGCAAATTAAAACGATACCTATTATAACATTTGATGAATAATATCATATAAAGAAGCAGGAAAAAGATGAAACACGTAAGCAAAGCAAAAAAAAACACTAAGATTAACTTTAAACAACTAAAAAAAGTAAATCTTTACATAACTCTCTGCCATAGTTTTAATAACCACCTGTGGACCTCACGCTTAAATCTTGGGCGATACTTTCGAGACCTGACGCTATAGGGAAGTTGATTAAACATTTGGGCCCAATGAACTCACCGTGCTGCTGTCCCTTTTGTTTAACCTTCGGGGAGTTTCTAAAATGTACGCGTCTAAATTTCGGTATTATGCAGGCGGATATCTTGTTTTTTTAACATATGCGGGTTTTTTGAAAATATGTATTAATGTAAATTTAATAAAGAGTTGCCAACATCTAGTATCCTTAACTTAGAAAATATTAATTCAGTTGGGTAAGTACTCGGCTTTTTCAGAATTATTTTAAAGGGAATTATTCTTTGGATTACTATTAGTAACTCTATCATACTTTTACCACCCCCACCCCTACCTAGAATACCATATTGCAGAATTGACTGAGCAACAGCGGGAGTACACGACCATCAATAGCTTCCTACTAATAATTCTACAAAGGGCCTATAAAAAATATACATAACATTACGCAGTTTCTGAAGAGTGCCCTCAACATGATTTGCCACCTTAAGTTATTATCAATTGTAACACCAAGATACTTTAACACTGTTGACCAACTTGATAGACTCGCACCCACATGCCATAGATGACAAATTACAGTCAGCACTGTGTAATTTCAAAGACAAATTAGAGCTAGGGGTAGTTTTTTTATTAACTATGAAAGGGATGTACACAGTCTTTGCAATATTAATTGTAAGCAAGTTATTATTTAGCCAAGAATACACAGACTTCATTGTTCGTTAGCTTGCCTATATACCATACCCCAGTGGTACCATGGAACACAATCACGGTGTCATCTGCATAGGTAATTATACTTGCTGCTACATTGGGGTTACACAAATTGTTTATAATATTAAAAATAATATTGGCCCAAGACAGTGCCTTGGGGTACTCCATAGTCGATGGGTTTTTAAACATCACTAAAGGGGTATTTAAACCGCTAAACTCAAAATATATTTCATTCAGGCTAACTAGTAATGAATTTAGAAATTTTACAGAAAAATTATTGGGGCCACATGACTCCCAAAAAATTGTCAAACATGACATTTTTCGATCTAGGTCCCATCGAAAAAATTCTCCCATAAGAAATAACATGGGGACGATCTTTATGCCCCATGACCTTGGAGGATTTTGTCCCAAAAAAATATTGGCCATTATTGACGTACTCGACAGCCTTTTCTGTAAATTCTCTATATTTTGTTTTGTAATTTGGGCAAGTAGTTTGGAAAAATATGCTGATTACCAAGATGGGGTGTGATTTTGGAATGCATATTTTTGCGGTTTAAGGGATTTTTGGGTTTTACAGTTTCAAGACACGATGTTATAAAGGGGCATTTTAGATTGGTACTATGCTCTAGTATCTATGTGGACCAGAAAAGAAGCAGGTTAAAGCCGATTTAGGAAATTTTTCCAAACACCAATTTTCCCCAAATTTCTGGATAAAAAAAATTAAAAATTCGTGTTAAATCACAGTTACAAGATATAATTTTTCAAAGGGTCATTTGAGTGTAGTATTGTGCTATAGATCACGTGGTAAAAAATAATTTTTGGGGTTTTTAGCCCCTCTAAGCCGCCTCCCATTTTAACAACCAATTCACGATTACTTAAAAAAGCTCCGAAACAGGTCAAGGGGGGTTCTAAGATCGCAATTTTACGATTTTGTTTTTTTTTGTTTGTATTTTTGTGTATTATTTGTTAACACGATTCCGGCTTAACCGATACTCCAATTGCGATAAAATTTTCTGGGGGGACCTTTGAAATCTCTGAACTTTGAAATGCCACCTTTTTGAGCGCAATCGAAAAATTATTTCTCATAAAAAATCGAAATTTTTACGAATTTAATTCGTTTTCTTGTTTTTCTGTGTGTTTTTTTTGTGTTTTTACTTTTTTTAACACGATTCCGGCTAAACCGATACTCCAATTGCAATAAAAGTTTCGGGGATACCTTCAAAATCTCTGAACTTTCAACTGCACGGTTCGAAAAACCCGATCAAAAAATTTTTTCTCTGGAAAATCGCAATTTTATGTTTTTTTTATTTTTCTTTTTGTTTTTGTTTGTATTTTGTGTGTTTGTTAACACGATTCCGGCTTAACCGATGCTTAATTGCGATGAAATTTTACGGAGGCCTTCGAAATCTCTGAACTTAGAACTGCCACGTTTTGAGCGCGATCGGAAAAATTATTTCTCATAAAAATCGCAATTTAACTTTTTTTTTTTCGATTTAAAAAAAATTTCTTCGACTTACAACATCTATATGCTTGATTTGATTCTTAGTTATTTTTTCATAGAACCCTAATTTTATGAATTTAGGCTATACATTCGTGTGAAATTTGAGCGCAATCGAAAAAATGATTTCTCATGAAAATCGCAATTTTAGGCTTTTTGCATAAAAAAATTTCTTTGACATAATAACACCAAAACATGCTTTACCCGATTGTAATGATTTTTTCACAGAACGAAAAAGAAAATTTGGAAGATTCCAAATCCAATACACTTGACATGGGCACTGATAACTCTACTTTTGAGTGCCCTAAAAACTACATTAACAAACTAACTAACAGAAAATCCGCATAACACATGACAGCTCAATGCACCTTACGCTCATCCAACAACGCGCCTGAAAAAGCGTTTGCGAAGCTTCCTAGTCTAACTACATCTTGTGGGGCTCGATGGTCTTGTGGTTAGCGTCTCTGCTTCCGATACAGAAGGTCACGGTTCAGAAGTTTTTAACTTCTGATTTGGACTTAAGTCCATCAGTTCTTGTCTTATGAGTTTGTAAACGGTGGACTTTGGAGCCGTCCTAGCAACGAAGCACATAATAAATTGATTCAGAGTTGTGCTGAATCGGCCTTGTGATTCTGGCTTTGATCCGCGGGTGGTTCGCATAAATTCAGAGTTGTGCTGAATCGGCCTTGTTGATTCGGGCCCCGGTTGATCAGCGGGTGTTCCACTGTCCATACCACTGATTGCTACATTTCACATTAAAAATATCGATCTTTGGTTGGTTATCGTTCACTCGTCGATTGCGTCGGGGCCTACAGGTTAGGCTTAGTCGCTTGATTTACTGTCCCCCACTGAAAATCAGTTGCATCCTGAGTGGGTAGACTCTAAATACAAAATTTAAATTTAATTAATTTTTTATTTATTTATTTATTTATTTATTTATTTATTTATTTATTTATTTTTTATTTATTTATTTTTTTATTTATTCATTTATTTTTTTAATAACAAACTCGGGCACCGATCAACGTAGCGATTCATCGCTTTGGTATGATTTTTTGTGATCGCTCGCAAACAAAAACTTTTTAAAAACCCAAATCAAGCCTTATACTCCCCTTATACACCCACGCACGTTTGGGCAAAATTATAACGCCAAGGCTAGAAAGCTAAAGAAAAAGTAGGAACATATGGCTACTTAAAAATGAAATTGGCAGAAGGGGTGTTGACAATACATTTCAAGTAACGCAATTACTGAAAAATTGTTGTGTAAGCAGTTATACCGTTTTGCTTCTAAGATTTCATGCGTAAGGGATAGTCAAATTTGTTGTAAATAAAAAAACGCATCAGTGGGGCTTACAAGTAATTTTTCAGTTGAAAGAAAACAAACAAGTTGGTAAAAGCTAAAAATTTCGTAAACAATGTCAGATAGTGGGTAACTTTTTCATGATTACGTTTTCCAAACTTCAAAATCAGAGGTTGTAGCCACTGCCTTCATTTTTTTTGTCGTTACGAAAATTTCATTTTGAAATGTACTCTTATTCATATCTTACATTATAAACTAAAAGATATTTAAATTAGATGGGCATACGCAAGGTAAGAGGTAACTAAATAAAGTGATACATCAGTATCGAGATCTGTACCTTGTACAAAAATCAAATAAATAAATGGCAATAAGAGTGCTAAAATAATGCATACGTTTGATACAAAGTTCGATTTTTTTCAATTAAAATTTATTTTAAAATCAAACTAACCCGGCCCAAAATTAAATAGCTACTAGTAGTTTCTTTTCTGATGCTTCGCTAATATCAAAATAAGTATAATGCCCCAATTGTCAAAAGTTGGAATAAAAAAAAGCATAAGTTTTGACACAAAATTCAAATTTAGTTCTTTAAATATTAAAACCAGTTATTTATGCATAGACCCTACATTTTGTTGGCCATAATGAAGTAGCTATTAAATTGTCTGTTGCTTGTGCAAGAGTCGTATAATTATAGTTGTGTTAACTTGGCATTAGTTTTGACATAAAATTCGATATTCGAATTTAGAAATTTCAAAATTAAATTTTATTTTATTTTATCAACTTGACTCGCTAAAACGAAATAGATGCAAATTTATTGTCTTTTAAATTGTGATAAAATCAAAATAAGTTGTGCAATATTATGCAAAAAAATGTGCAAAAATATGGCATTGATTTGAACATGAAAATCCAATTTGGTCAATCTAACCAAAATAACGCTGAGATAAATTTTTGTATTGCATGAACAAAATAAGAAAGTTTCCTCATTTAATTTGTTATTTTACGAAAACCATTAATTTGGCTCAGCCAAAATGAAGTTTTCATAACTTTTTGTGCTGCTAATGTAAAAAACGAAATTGGTTGTGCAAAATTGTGCTCAAAGGTGCAAAATAAATTTATTTATTTTATTTATTTTTTTTCGAGTTTCGTTTTAACATCACAGATGTATGAAACATGTCATGAACATAATATAGGCAACTAGGCCTAAAAACTATAACAGAAAATATTCTTATACATACATACACACACAAATAACAAATACATACACAAACAAAATACAACACACATAATACATAGATTCATAGCCCTTTATAGATATACATGAAGTGCAAAATCCATTTAAAATTTAAAATACAAGCTTGGCTTACTGGTTAAAATATACATGTTTGAACTTGTGTTCCTGTACATAATTAGTATTATTATTATTATTATTATTATTATTATTATTATTATTATTATTATTAATTATATTATTATTATTATTATTATTATTATTATTGTTATTATTATTATTATTATTATTATTATTATTTATTATTATTATTATTTATTTTCCACTAAAGCTCAGATGGAAGGTTGGCTGAAAGGGGCAGTATGCCCCAAGCACAAGGTGTCTGCCAGCCTCTACCACAACAAATTGTGATAATAAAATCACCAACTTGATTAATATGCTTCCCAATTAGGTAATTTTAAGTGAGCTTTTAAATTTATCTATGTCTGCAATTTTTTTTATGTTGCTTGGTAGCAGATTCATTAAAATTGTTCCAGCATATACAGGTGCTTTTTCATATCTAGCTAAAATTATGCCTAGCTATATGTACATTATCCCTACTCCTGGTATTATGACTATGAAATTTTCACATTTGTCTTTATACTTTGCTAATTTTAACGTACCCTGATAACTTGATAAATATATAAGTTTGAAAACGTAAGTATTTTAAGGTCTTTAAAATATTCTTTACATGATTCCAAGAAATTTATGCCGACTATTATTCGGATGGCTCTTTTCTGTCGTCTTAATATTATATCCGTATTAGCCCTTCTTGAGTTGCCCCATACCAATGCAGCATAGCTCATGTGTGAATTAAAAAGTGCATAATACACTGATTTTTTCCAGATCAATATTACCATAGTGGTTTAAACTTTTTCATTTTGTATAAATCAGAACTGAGCTGTTTTGAAAGTGGCTCTACGTGTACATTCCATGACAGGTCATCATCTACTTGTACACCTAGCAATTTTAAATGTGTCTACCTGTTCCAGATTTTTTTTACCATCACTTCCTAAAATTACATTTATCTCTTCAGTCTGTTTAGTCTTTTTGTTAAAAATCATAAATTTTGTTTTTGCTCATTTATAAACTAATGACAAACACTGCAACCATTGCATAATTTCATTCACAGTAAAAAAAGTAGTTCTCTCTAATAATGATGTAATACTGTAAGCTAATAATAGAGTTGCATCATCCGCAAACATTTCCCAAAGTATAAATATGCCCCATTAAATTCGTTATTTTACGAAAATCATTAACTTGGCTCAGCCAAAATAAAGTTGTAAGTTGTCTGTACTGTTTATCCAAAAATCGAAACTGCTTGTGCAAAATGATACAAAAAAAGTGCAAAAATGGGAGTAAGTTTTCACACGAAATTCGTTATTTTTCAAAACTATTAACGAGGCTCAGCCAAAATGAAGTTGTCGTAATTTTTTTGTGTTGCATGTTTAAAAATCAAAATGGGTCGTGCAAAATTATGCACAGAGTGTGCAAAATATGATATAAGTTTGCACATGAAAATTTAAATTTGTTTTTTATGAAAAACCAATAAACTTTGGGTCAGCAAAATGAAGATGTCGTAACTTTTTTGGTTACTTGTGCAAAAATCGAAATTGGTTGTGCAAAATTGTGCAAAAAGTGTGCAAAAATATGGCATAGGTTTTTTACATTAAAATCCATTTTGGTTGTTCTAGCATAACTTTGGGTCAGCCAAATGAAGTTGCCGTAACTTTATTGTGTTGCTTGTGCAAAAATCGAAGTTGGTTGTGCAAAATTGTGCAAAAAGTGTGCAAAATTCACAACATATCAAAAGTCAAAATTTCATTGGTGGTTGAGCCAAGTTAATGGACCCGCGTGGGAACGGGTCGGGAGGAAGCCAGAGCAAAGCGCTGTTGCCATACCATATCACCACTCATGTCGGACGCATCTCCGAAGCCCCACTCTCCGATGCCCCACCTACCTGCTTATGAAGCCCATGTTACACCACGTAATGTAAGTGCACTCCCTAAGCGCGGTAAATGCAAATAGTTCAAAGTGCATGGTATATTGAATAGTCTTCTCAAAAATGATTTTTTACCTGTATTTATAATGTATGTATGTCGTTGATTGAATATTTTGTATAATTATTACAACATTTTATCAAAGTCTCTCCGAATTTAAGAATATTATTTTAATCTTAGTTGAGTTCAATGGTTTAGTCATATCTGTTTTATAATAATATTAGTGGTTTTATAGTTCGTTTAGCTATATGACCAGCTAACCTAACCTTACTTAACCTAACCTAACCTAACCTAAAAATAGGGAAACGCCAAAGTCGTTGTTAAACGAGTGGGGTGACCTATGTGCAAGTATCCGGTATCTTCCCCCTTTCTGGGTACATCGAGCCTTAGATGGGAGAAAAGGCGATGTTCCCGGGTACTCAACAATGGCTCACTCACTCGTTTAAAAACGACTTTGGCGTTTCCCTAGTTATTTAAATCGAACATTTAAAATGCGAATCATGTTCAAAAAAGTATTAGCGTGAAACATTACCAAAAATTTTCCCAAGATAAAACAAAATCACCCAGGTTTTATTACCCATTTAACACCCTCAAAAATAATATGTGGGTGTAAAAATATAAAAAAAGTTCGAGCTAATGGGAATCGGGAAACCCCCAAACCCCCCGTGCGGTAGTCTAAATACTTACCAATAGGGCCCTGCAAGCCACGTTTGTTATCGTCCCACTAGCTGCTACTAAACAAATGCTATAGATATTTTAAAAAACACATTTTAATTTATTGTAGGATTAAATCGTAATGAATCTAGCTGATTTTGTTAGCAGTTCTCAGTAAACTCGTACGGATGTCTGTTTAAAAATTTCCCCGCGCCCAAAATCTTTAGT
>JAMZAV010006543.1:0-77456 GCA_024449915.1 Sweltsa coloradensis
CCGGTACTCAATTCACCACTTTTACGCAGAAATACACTTGGATGACTGCCACGGTCAATTCACCACACCTTTACGCAGAATATGCACGTTGGATGTACTGCCAAATCAATTCACCACACCTTTTACGCAGTGAGTATGCGCATTGGATGTACTGCCAGTCAATTCACCGCACCTTTTACGCAGTGAATATGCACATTGGATGTACTGCCACGGTCAATTCACCACACCTTTAACGCAGTGAATATGCACCTTGGATGTACTGCCACGGTCAATTTGCCCCACCTTTTACGCAGTGAATATGCACATTGGATGTACTGCCACGGACAATTCACCACACTTTTTACGCATTGTGCGCCAGTAGCGGACGACAAGTGAACTACGTCAAGCACCGGCAATGATTTGGCCTAGGATTGAGATATGGAGCGTGATTTTATACTAAAAAATACAGTTTATTGCCACATTTTCTGTAATTTCGTTGATATTTCGCGGTAAGTGTTTATTTGTTATTTTGTCGCGATAAAAATGAGAATACGGTTTTATTACTCGATTTCGTTTTAATGCAAACTTCATGAATAATCCACAAATGTGCAAAGAAATATAATTTGGAACATTTCGCGTTGTCGCGCCTTCCGAAATTTATGGATCTCTACCCATACTTATTACACACATCATATCAACTGCCACGGTGGGTTGCCCTCACAGTCACACACAGATTACATGCATTGCATTCACTGCGAAGGTGGGTTTCCAGCACGCACAGAATTGTCATTCTCATTGTCAAAGCGGATTTGCCAGTGCCATATATGACTAAATTAATGAATCAATTTATGTGTTTGCTTACCGAATGGCTTAATACAAAGTGGGGTAGCCCAAATAGCTAAACATCTCTTGTGGTCAAATATGGGAAAGCTGTTCACTTAAGCATTATGGCAAACACACCCACACAGAAGTGTGCTTGCAACATTAGTTCCAACAGAGCACCAACCAACGGCTTTGCTGGATCTAAAACACTTAATGGTTCATATACTCAATGGCTAACAATGAAAAGTTGAATTTTAAGTTAAAACTTCTTCCGAAATTTAGTTATTGTATCATAAAAGATTTCAACTTAATATGTACTCTTTAAATTATGTCAAAAGCCAATACTACGGTATGAAAATTGAAATAAATACTGGCACTAAACAAGAGCAAGGTAATGTGGAATTGATTATATTTACATATTTGTTATGTTAAAGCCTATGAACTTACTTTCTTCCTCATTTTGTAAGAAAAATTGTCCAACTTTAAAACACATTTATAAAAGCTTATCTTTAGTTTGGAAATTAAGTGATTGAGAAGTTTGAGTTTGAAACAAAACAAACAAGAATAGTCAAACCCCAGTAAAGCAAACATTTCATGCAGTTAATAATGTACAATGACACTTAATTCGGGATTCGAAAATTGAATACAGCTTCACTTCGTGGATTTATTCTCAAAACTAGAACAGGTTCAAACAGATTAGCTTGAATGTGATAAAACTTTAGGCCAAATCTAGCCATGCAGATGTTACTATGGTGCAAAGGCCCTATGGCTTTTTTATTGCACATTAAATACATAATCCATTTCATAAACCAGCAGGGAACAATAGGTTGAATGAAGATGGAATGATTTTTCAACAACAATTGAAGCGCTGGACAGAAAAACGTATCATCAATTTTGGATTTAAAAAAAAACAGGATTTCGGACAGTAAAAAGTTGTATCATCATTGTTGCCCAATGTGAGATTACCGTAGAATAACGTTGTTAGATTGTTACTTCTTCTTCTGGTGCATTCTGTTGTTTAGAATGTCAACTACAACAGTGTCAGTAAGAACATATCTGAACATACGTCGCATTATAAAAAATGATGTGTTTCTGTCCAGCGCTTCAATCAGAGGCCCATATAAGCAAAATATATTATGCCTTTATTTAGGAAAATATATTTCTATAACTACATATTTAAATAAACTACACATAGTATTGAAAATAATTCGGTATGATTGTTATTAAAGAATAAAACATCTTAGACCCTAGGTTAGGTAGGGAAATGTAATTTACTTGCATTGCATGATTAAAATAAGATTTCAGTGATAGAAACCGAATTATAGAATAGGAAAAAATACATGAAAAAGTTTTGTCCTACATTTCCGTAACTACACATTTAAATATACTAGGCATATCAAGAGTAGTAGTTTTGACAATAAATCAGAGATTTTAAAAGAATAAAACATAATGTAAGGTAATGTAATGATTAGAGGTCCTTGAAAGTGGTTTTATTTTGTAGTGAATTTCGCTTTTAAAATTTAAAATTTCGGTGTTATTGGTTTAAAGCTCTATTTCAGCGGTTTTATCTATATTTACCATGAATTTATATGCGAGTAATAATCGTTCACGCCTCGCATATCATTCTAGCCACAAAACAAACAAGTTTGAATGTACTATGTTCTGACTGGTGTAATTTACTTCAAGTAAATTCATCATTTTTTCTGAACTTTATTCTATAAAAAATTTGTTTGATTGAAGTTGAAGTTGAACTATATTGCATAAAATATTGAAAATTACACCGCAATTTAACAATAATTCCCATTTATAGTGCTTTTCGTCGTTAAAACCCTTTATAGGTTAGTGGTACACATAGTTACCACTTTCTTTCAAAATCTACACAATTAAATCTGTTAGTTTTTCATACTTTACACCCGGTCAAAAAGCTGCTTTGTTTTGTTCTGAATTGATAGCATTTTTCCTTACTAAATTCTAATGATTAGAACGATTTTTATAATTGATCAAAAATCGAATTGTGTATAAAAACACAAAAATACACAAATTTCCGGGATGTCCCGGATATTTTGTTTGCCTGTAGTGGATTCAATTTGAACATACAAAAAAATTGCAAAAAAATGAAAAATTGCAAAAAAAATCTATGTTTTGAAAATTTATTCAAATTTTGGATTTTTTTAAAACTTTGATAGCAATTTGGATTTCAAAATCATAATTTTTTTCCTAAAAGATCAAGGGAAAAAATCCAAAAAAATTCTAAAATTCAATAAAAAAATCACAAATTTCAAATTGTTAAGGTAGAAAGAAAAATTATGGATAAAAAGTTTTGCCCTATAAAGGGTTAAAAACATTAATTTTGTGAATTTTGGTGTTATTACGAAATTTACACTTATTTCGTTGTTTGGCGGTGATTCAATTTTGGCATTTTCTGGTTTAGATTTGATCAATTTATGCTCATTTTATGAAATTTCATGGTTAGCACATATTTTGGTTTTATCGTCAGTCACGAATTTCAGGGGGCTCTAGTAATGATTCAACTATGATTTCTGTGATATAAACCTAATTATAAGATAGAAATAAATACATAAAAAAGTTTCGTATTACCCGTAACTACAGTTTTAAATATACTAGGGTTGGGATTTGACATCGACTATTAGATTCGACACCGATGTCGAAGCAAAAATTAACTTCGATTCAACATTGATTTGTCATTATAATCATTCCAACATTGAAACTTATTTGCGATATCTAAATATTGCATCAATGCACATCGTTCAACATTGAAACTCAGCGTCCAACTGGCCACGTTGTACACAAAGCACATGCTATATTACGCAAATGTGCGCATGCGCGGCTTTATTTTGGCCGGTGTAGGTTCCTGTCACGTCGAATTTATAAACGAATCCCAACCCTACAATAAACTATACGTAATAGTTTTGACAATAATTCGGAATGATAAATTAAGTTCTATACTATTTTAATTAAAGGATAAAACATCAAAGGTAGGTACCTTCTTTTTAGCATTTAAATTTAGCATTAAGTAGCATCAATTGTTTTCCTTTCCACCAAAACCCCAAATGTAGGGCGTTTTGAATTTCAATGTAGTCACACAAAAAGCTAGAATACATTGTTTAAACTAGTTTTCAATATGCATTAAAAACATTACTTTTGGTCGAATTAGCATTTTGAACAGTCAAAAATCTAAAACACTAAAAACCGGTATCTCTACTCATAGGTTCGGTAAGGAAATTGAATTTACTTGTACGATTAAAATATGTATTTTAGTTTTATAGACTTATAAAGTATAAACCGTATTATAGGATACATGAAGTTTTGGCCTAAATCTGCAACCCACCATTTTCGTTATCTTCCAGCCCACTCTCTTCATCATCTTCCAGCCCATTCTCTTCTTGATCACCCAGTCCATTCTCTTCATCACCCAGCGCATTCTCTTCATCATCCAGCGCATCCTCTTCATCATCCGGCCCAATAACTTGTCCAAAATCTTCAATCTGATGTTCATCATTATCCAGCACCCTTCCTTGCTCTTCAGCCAGTTCTCTGTCTTCATCCAGATTATGCTGCTGATGCTCATCGACCATACTTTGTTCATTTGCTGAGGCCAGCGGCTGCCGCACCCTTGGCTGCAACTTTGCTCTTTTGTGTCGGTTGCTGTTCATGTCTCGAGCGTTTCTGAGCCATGGTTTAACGAAGCCATCAATTTGCCCTACGGTCATCTCTGGGCGGTTGTGTCGAACAGCAACTAGACAAAAAAAGTGTGTTACATTAACACCTTCACTGCCATGCAAGGTAGCACTTACCAACTGTTCTGTGCCAGTCAGGGTCCCAGGGAATGACTCATTCATTTGTGTGTTAATTACTAATTAGTTAGGGTGTTGTCTGCCAAACACGAGTTTTCTCGTTCTAAATTTACCGCTCTAAACCGCCATACACGAGTTTATTCGTTCACTCGTAACTATGCACAACTATTAGGAGCTTGGTGCTAAAACGGATAAACTTGTTTATGGTGGTTTTAAACGCCAATTTTAAAAACGAATAAACTCTTTCAAGGCAGCGATCGTGTTAACATAAAATTCAACAAATTTACATTTTATGGTAAATATCTTTAACTGGGTGGCTAGACACATGATGTGATGACAATATTAATAAGATGATAAGGTAAGAACATACAGTGAAACCTCAATGCATTGTTTTTCAGAAGAATACATAAAAAAAACTATGGATCCAGATAAATATAGATTAAGGGTTACCATTATTATAAAAACAAAATCCGGTACATACAAAAATACATAGCCATTAAAGCAAAGTCTTTTCCTCTGGACTAGTACGCTGCAACAATCATATTGAATCAGGCTCCCCTGGGGATTGCTTGAATTTTGAATGAATGAAGAACACAATACAAAACATTCCATACATTTATGTAGGGGTGTGCGGTTCCAGGTTTTTGGTTTCGGTTTGGTTCCAGATAGTAAAGTATCTGATTTTTCGGTTTCGGTAAGTGGAGGTTGAAAAGGTGAAAAAATTCGAGAAATTTGCAAAATGTATTCCCTTGCCTAGCTAGGCCTAGGCCCAGGCATAACAAAGCAATTCCAGTAACAGAATCCTAGTTTGTAACCATTATTCAGTTCTAGTTTTTACGGCTGTGCGAGCAGGGATTTTTTAAGTAGAGCGAGATCGAGAGCACTGAAATTGCAGTACAAACTTTTAGCACAGTAGCACTGTGCGGGAAGGTTTTTGATCTAAGTCCTAAATTAGGGCGGAAAATGGCTGCAAATCTGTCGCAGCCCACTCTCCAATGGCCCTGAAACTAAACAAACCCTGGCCAGCTAGGCCCTAGCTACCATAGTGTCACTAGCCTAGACCAGCCTACGGCTACTCATATAGGCCTAGGCTTTGAAAGCTTAAATTTGTTTTTGACAGGGCCTAGGCTAAGATGTTGGGCCAGGCTAAATGTTTGGGTAAAATATGCTTTTATTATCGAAATTGCTAGGCCTAAGCCCAGTAGGAACTTAGGCCTAGGGCCAGGTGAACTCAAATAATTAAAATGCAAGGCCCAGGCCTAGGACCTATTAACATTTTAGGGAGAGACTTAACCAATGCAGGTCTAGGCTAGGCCTATTTAGCCCATCAGTTTTCAGCTTCAGATATCGCAGACCTATGGCTTTCCTAGGCTAGGGGCCAGCCTGTTTGACATGACCGACGAGTGTTTTTGAATGGCATAACCTAGAATTTTGTGAAGGGCAGAAAGACGTTTCCCACAAAAACACAGACTGGTGTGATTGGTTGAAGTTTAATTCTAGCAAGTGGAAGCAGCTTTTAGATTCGTGTAATTTGCGTGCGCTAGGCCTAATTGGATGTTAACAGGCTTTCGAATCTCGTAACTAGAACGAGAGACACCGCGACGCTCAACCATGCCGCACAATTTCGGACTGACCAACATACCAACGAGAAAGTTACTAGAGTAGGAGGGTTTTTACTAAGGCTGGGCATCGATTCTAAATAGCAACATCGACATCGAAGTCAAATAATCGATGTCACATCGCGATGTCGAAAATCGACATCGAAATTTAAATAATCGATTTAAAAAAAAATAATATAAAAAATTTCATTTCGATAACCGCGACGAAATGAGAATAAAATATCCCGACGATACTTTCTTTTTGTAATCATATTACGGTATACTATCAACATAAAACTCACTTTTCTCGCATTTGCGGCAATTTGAATTGCTCGCTGTCTCGGCACTGGTCGGTGGATTGGGGCGGTATTCTAAGCCCCTGTCTCCTAAGCCCCTGGACCCTTTTTTGGCTTCTAAGCCCCTGTGACCGAAGGTTGTGCTACACGTTGCGAAGCGGGGCTAAGAAGACAAACCGGTCCGGGCTTTAGAAGACTAAAAGTCTTCTTAGGCCCTGTCCCCTAACGCCCGCACGATGTTTTTGTTCGGTCGCACACGTTGCAAGGCGGGCTGTACTTTGCTCGAGGTGAAACCATAAATTCCCAAATGTTGGTGGTGGGTGGGGGTGGGGGGATAAAAATAAATCATTAGCAATATTCGATTAATTAGATATTGCTTAACGTCTCATTTGACTCGAAAATGTTGCAATTAAATCATGTAGGCATTGCAAAAGCACTGTTTTAATATGCAATGATCCAACTTTTCAACTCCGTTTGTTTGCTGTTAAATTAACAAAAAAACTTCAAAACCTTTAACGTCGCTATTTTAAACGGGTACTCTTTCGGTTGGTATGGACAGTTTTTTTATGTGCACCTAGGCCTACAAAACCTTTAACGTCGCTATTTTAAATCTAAAGTACCTACAAAACCTTTAACGTCGCTATTTTAAATCTAAAGTAGGCCGACCTACTGATCAAAAACTGTCCATAGGCCCTACCAACCGAAAGAGTTCCTTTAAACGAAAGTCATGAGAAATATTTCTTCGATTCCGTATCCGTATCCGTATCCGATTCCGATGCCGTATTCGGGTAGAGAGCGAACAAACAGACAGAAAAAAACAAAAAAAAACACACGAGCTAAATTTTTTGGGGGGTCGGTGAAATTGAAGTCTTCGCTTCGCTCATCCAAAAATCGATAATAATAAACACTTCAAAATTCGTTATCATTTCTTATGGCTCATGGGAACGAACAAGGTTTTCGTGCGGGCGTTAGGAGACAGGGCCTAAGAAGACTTTTAGTCTTCTTAGCCCCGCTTCGCAACGTGTAGCACAACCGTCGGTCACAGGGGCTTAGAAGCCAAAAAAAGGTCCGGGGCTTAGGAGACAGGGGCTTAGAAGCGGACACCGGTGGATTGGTCGCCGCTTCGATGCCCCTCCCTCGAAGGAGTGAGAGAGCGGGAGCAGTGAAGCGAGAGAGAGAGAGAGAGAGAGAGCGCGAGCAGTGAAGCGAGAGAGTCTAGTGCTTTGCCTCGATTGGCGCAGCGTGTTGGCGGGCGGGGGGAGGGGAGTGGTTCTCCGTTGCTAGGAACAGATACAAGGTCGCTCTAGCGCTCGGCGGAGGGCCATTCAAACTTACGCGAGCAAAGTGTTGACGCAACTGTTGAAGAGACGGCCTACCTCAAATTGTGACAAACAATTGTAATTTGAAATCATCGCGTTAAAATTAATTTTTGAATGTTTTAAGCGGGAATTGCGAAATTGGCAAAATGAATTATTTTATTTTTATTCACATAGTTAATTAACAAAAAAATCGATGTCGAAATATACTCCCAACATCGATAAAACATCTTTTAATCAATGTCGATGCCCAGCCTCAGTTTTTACCATAAAGCAAAGATTCAATACAAGTTTTTTATATTGGCATTCGTGTATTGAGCTGTGCTGCTCTCTGACGTTGGTGATTGGAACTTCATGAATAGAACTCTGCTGCTTTGTGCGTTCTGAAAACTTATCGAGCCGGACAGTCTCGACTCATTTTTTCAAGTAGTTTGTGATCGAGATTTGAGAAGTACTTCCACTCGAACATTACTCTCGCTCGAATTTCAAAAAGTCTCGTAGTAACGGTTTACAGTACTTACACACACAATAATGAATTGAAGTATTTTTCGACTGAATAATTCATGATTAATTCATTTGACTAGGAAGCTTCGCTAACGCTTTTTCTAGTCGCGTTGATGGATGAGCTTTTGGATTGATTGTAGTAGCGGTTTTTTATTGTTAACATGGTATTTGTTTATTCCTCAACTGTATCATAGTTAGTGATTGTTTGGAACAGAAATCCTACCAAATTTCCACATTACCTTATTAAAATTATTTTGGCTACTTTTTTCAACTTTTTCTTTCAAAAGGCACTACGTGACGTATAATACATAACCTTAATGTCCTTGTAAAATATGAATGTTGTAGCCTCACCCGTTAAGTCATAATCGGCTCAAATATCACGAAAATATCGAAAAAAAGCAGTAAAAATCTTATATTAAAACCTTTATTTCTATTAGTTGCGGCTACTTTTTTCAACTTTTTCTTTCAAAAGGCACTACATTACCATAACCTTAATGTCCATGTAAAATTAATGTTGTAGCCCAACCCGTTAGGTCAGAATCGACCAAAAAATCACGATAATATCGTAATAAAATTCGAAAAAAATCTCAAGTTCTTCAATTTAACCCAAAAACGTGGCAGGCCCAAGTTCAGAGATTTCGAAGGTCCCCTCCAATTTCATGTGCCGTTTGCCCGCTAGAACGCGAACAATCAGACAAAAATACAAAAAAAAAACAAAAAAAAACATCAGAGCTTTTTTTTTCGGGGTGAGTGAAATTGAAGTCTTTGCTTCGCTCATCCAATAACCTTATGATGGGAACAAAATTACCTCTTGCAAAATACTCTGATAGAAGTATTTAATGACAGTAGTTTATGAATTTGTAAATGCAAAACTGTTAAGCTGAACTGAACCACAGGATGCTTACCTAATATCCTTAAAGAACAGGGTTACAGTCGGGTTAGTCTAAGCTCTGGTGCTAGTGGCTAGCCCCAATTGAAAACGCCACTGATCACTAACCCTTCTCTTCTAACCCCGAGCTACGGTAACCCTGGTGCGAGGCGGGGCTACAGCCGGGTTAGGCCAACACTGCTACATGGATTATTGAGTTTTATTCTATGTAGTGGCCGTGTGAAGTTGGGATAAGATTATAAAGTGACACTGACAGCTAAGTAATAATATGTAGGGGTGTGACCGTGTGCGGATAACCAAAATTTCGGTTCGAATTCGAACCGGTGGGCGAAAAATTGGAACCGACTTTGGTCCGGTTTTGGATAGTTTGAATCGCGCGCGCAAACCTCGACAACTTGCACGGAGCGTGCGGTAGACTGCGCTATCACGCTTGTAGTGTGCGCACCAGAGACTGCGCAGAGCTCTAGGAGGTTTTGCTTGAGTCGACACCACTACGTTGATCGTTTCTCCCGAGTTTGATGACCACGGTTCGACTATCGATATAAAACACGACCTTGAGACTGAAACAATATTTTATGTTTCTGGCCACACTGTCAACGACTGAAGTTATGCTATTTTGTAATATATGTATTTTGTAATAATGGGGCTAGGAGTCTTTAGTTTCTCACTTCGGTATTATTCGAGGCAATTAGTATGCCTAATGTGCGTGGTATTATTATTTGGAGGTGCAGCACAATCAAAATACGACGAAACTTCAAATCGTTATGACTAGTTTAACCTTACTTCTGCCGTGAATCGCATTTTTTATCTGGCCTAGGCATACGTTTTATTATTATGATTCCTCGTTACATGTTATTACTCAATTTACAATGAACAGTGACTTAGAGAGGTAAAATATTACAAAATGATGAAGGCTCTTAGTCTTATGTTGCAGTCCCTAGGTCTAGCCTCAAAGCCTAGGCCTAGGCTAGGGTAGGCCTACAGCAACTGATATTGACTGTAACTTGGGCCTAGGCCAAGGCCTTACCAATTTGCATTGGCTTAGAATATTTGTTGTTGGCTAGGGCCTAGGCCTACTCAAATTTGATCAACATAACAAAGATCCTTAGTTTTTTAATAGGGACTCTGAGGAGCCTAGGAACCTTGGAAAACACTCAAATTCTTAAATTAGGCCCTAGGCCTATGCTTCATTATTCAAATAATTTTGATATGGTCAACACTTAAACAATGTTCTAGAACTAGAACTAGATAGAACTATATTAGGATTACAACAAATGAAGATTCTGTCACTGGAATTGTTTTGTTATGCCGGGGCCTAGGTCTAGCTAAAGCGCCTGTCAGACGATTGAGAAATCGCGCGAGTTGGCTCGCGCGAGTAACTCTCTGGGAGTAGGCCTACACTTGTTTACATGGAACTCATCGCCTCCCTGTCAGACGGTAAGCCAGCGAAAATGTCCAGCTTGTTCAACTTCCTAACGAGTCGAGGTAGCGAGAGCCAATCAGAACACACTAGTTTAGTTTAGTTTAGTTTTATTTGCCTGTTGATGGGTACATGGTACAGATATAGGCATTGTCATGTAATTAATACTAAGCTAGATGTAAGCTGATCCATCCACCATAACACGTGACCAGTGAACACTAATAGATGGCGTTATTGTTACCTACATTGTCTGTCAGGTGACAAGGATGGATTTTCTCGATCGTCTGACAGCCGCTTAAGCAAGTGAAGCCACTTTTCAATAGTTTTTTAAAATTTTGAGTGGTGAAAGTAAGGGTGCGGCCTTTACGTGAGGACGGCCTATAATCGAGAAAATAATAATAGAAATAAATAATTAGGACTGTGCGGGTAGCAATCACTACGTATACCACAGCTCTCAATCCGAATTGACTGAATTCGGTTTGAGTTCAATTCGGTTTGACTTGAAGTGTATATCACGGACATTCGAAACGACTTCCTCAATCCTATTTCGATCCGAATTGAAGTTGTTGTTGTGGCAGTTTAAATTGATGCTACAAGATTCTATGAATAACACTTGAAAATACTGTGTACTTGTATCTCTACCGACAGCTATGTAAATATAAAGCCTAATGTCTTCATTAAAGCCTCCAAGACGTCATTTTATTGTAAACATGTAATAAACACCGCCTGCCTAATAATGGTATTCACTGAAATCTATATCTCTAAGGCAGTTTTGAATCCGTATTGAATGCGTATTGAACTGTATATCAAGCAATTTACTCATGTCAGTCCACTTTGGAAAGTGGATTGACTTCAATGCGAATCGAGTGTGTATATCAAGAGACTCAAACCGAATTGAACTCGAACCGACTTGAGTCAATTCGGATTGAGGGCTGTGATATACGTAGTGAATTATGTAGTTCGGGTCGGGTTCGGTTAGTAAATTGCTTCGGGTTTTCGGGTCAGGTCGGGTTCGGGTAGTGAAAATCAAAAACGGGGTCTAAGCCTTAAATTAGGGTGGAAAATGGCTAA
The DNA here is from genome assembly GCA_024449915.1 of Sweltsa coloradensis. NCBI lineage: Eukaryota > Metazoa > Arthropoda > Insecta > Plecoptera > Chloroperlidae > Sweltsa > Sweltsa coloradensis. Next base: position 11,711 of record JAMZAV010006543.1, read on the forward strand.
AAGTCAGTTGCAATTGACTCGCCAATGGTCTTGAAACCAAACAAATGTCGGCCAGCGGCCTAGTCCCTATCTAGGCCTACCTTATTGTCACTAGGCTAGGGCCTAGGGCTATTCAATAGCTAGGCCTAGGCTTTGTTTGCCTTAATGTTAAATTTGTTTTTGACAGGGCCTTTGCTAGGTAAAATGTTTGGGTGAAATATACTTTTATTATCAAAATGCCATGCCTAAACCCAGTTGGATCCAGGGACCAGGCCTAGGGCCAGAAAACTAAATTAATTCATAATTCCCAGTCAAGGCCTAGGACCTATTAAGGTTTTAGGGAGAGACTGAACCTGTTCAGTAGGTCTAGGCTAGGCCTAGGCCTAGAACTATTTATCCAATACAATCAGTATTTTCACTTTTCAGCTTCAGACGTCACAGAACTAGAGCCTAGAGCTAGCACTTGCTAGGCCTAGGCCTAGCCTAGGGGCCAGTGAGTTTGACATAACAAACGAGTGTTTGTGAATGACATAACCTATAACTTTGTGAATGCCTGAGAGACTTTCCACACCACGGACGGCTGTCATTAGTTTTATTCTAGCAAGTGGAGTTAGCTTTCAAATTCGTGTAATTTGTGTGCGCTAATTGGATGTAAACGGGCCTTTACAATCTCGTTAGAATGGTAGGCCTAGGCGTGATGTATCACAATAATCAAGATCTACAAATTAGTAGTTATTGTTAAATGGTGACGACTGACGCGCAACCATGCCGCGCAATTTTGGATTGACCAACCTACGAATGTGAAAGTTACTAGACTAGGAGGGTTTTTACCATGAAGCAAAGGTTCAATACTGGTTTGTTATGTTGGCATTCGTGAATTTAATTGTGCTGCTCTCTGACGTCGGCGATTGGAACTCTGTGAAAAGATCTCTGATGTCAACATGTCACTGCTATAGTGCATTCTGAAAACCCGGAAATTCGGGTACTAGTTACTTTTGACTGTCGGGTCGGTCAGCAATTACCCGACCCAACCCGAAATTTCGGGTACCCGCACAGCACTAATAATAATGCTTTATTTCACTTTGATCAAGTACATAGCACTGATATATCCTTCTAAGAGAGAGGGGGGAAATAATATCTATAAAATAATCTATAAACTAAATACAAAACATGGTGAAGCCTTTAACAATAGGGCTTGGCTTAACTTTTTTTTAACGACATTTTTTTAACATTTGCAGCATAGGCCTCTACATGAGTACAGCAGTAGTGAAGCTGAAAAGTAAATTTAAATCAAGAGAAGTAAAAACTAGGGCTGTGCGAGTACTCGGATTTTCGAGTGCGAGTCGAGTTCACGGCGAGTTCAAACATATCCGAGTTTCATTTATTTTGAACTCGAATATTCGAGTGTCGGTAAAAACAGCATTTTCATTTACCGATCCGTCAAAAGTTATGTTATTCCTCCGTTAGATAGCAGCACACGCAGTAAGTTCGTGATACACGACGGGTCAATCTCTTTGTGACATGAAACTCGTTATGATTGGCCGACTGAACTTTGCGAGATCCAATTGGAGCTAACCATGACGTCACATGCGAGCGTTGATTGGCTGTCAGTTTTTGTGAAATCATTCACGTCTACCGTGTATCATCACTTTTGCGTCCGAGATATTGTTGACACTGCTAGTTTGCTACTTGTTTGATACGAAAGTAAAATGGCCACGACTCGCTAGACGAGAGCCCAGCTGATCCATTAAAATATGCGGCAGACGGGCAGACTAGGCCTAGGCTATTTTCTAAAGCATAGGCCTAGCACGGAATACAACTTTGAAATTTTCATAAGATGAACACTTGCCACAATGCAGGTATACAATCAAACAACACACAGCGTGACAGTGCCAGAGGCAACAGGTAGCCTAGTTGCCAGGGTCTCGTAGGTCCAGGCCCCGGCCAAGATTAGTACGCCTAGGCCTATATTTTAACGACCTTAGGCCCTAGCGAGGTCTACAAACTTAGATCGCCATACCAAAATGCACCCAGCACTAGACCAGATTTAGGCCTACCCTTCAAAAGCAAGGTTAGTTGTAGGCCTAGGTCTCCATAACCAACAAATTTGACCCAGGGGATAAGCCTAGGCTCTAGGCTTCAAAACTGGAGAATTTGTGTGATAGGCCTAGGCCTAGTAGAAAGTCTGAAATGGAGAATACATTTTCTCAATTGCGAAACAAACTCGAATTGAACTCGAAAACCGAACATTTGACTGAACTCGAACTCGTACTCGACTCGAAAAAAACATTCCACAACTTAAAAAAGTACCACATGTAGCGTAATAACATCTTATTTACATGTACATTTTAATCGTTTTACTCCTTCAAGAATTCATCGATGGAATTAAAACATTTGTCCAATAGGAGCTCTTTTACTCCGGCTTTAAAAATGCTGTGCCTGCTCACGTCTATTTGTTTAATTTTGGATGGTAATTTGTTGTAGAGGTGCGAGTACAGAGAAAAGGTCCTTTTAGAAAACTGAGATGTGTTGAAAGATCTATGTTAATATTAGTTTCGGGAGCAGTATTATGTGAATGTATTAAGCATTACTAGGAACAATTCGGGTTGTTGTGACAAAGAGTACCAGTTTAATGAGAATAAATGGAGAGTCAATATGTGAAGGTTTCCTGAAAGTTCTGTGCAAGGATTTCTCCACGTCGCCCCAACCATTATTCTGACTTTCCTGTTTTTGTAGGCGAAAAACACAGACTGCTTTGCGACGAAGCCTCCCAGAACATTAATCGTAAGATAATGTGAGATGGATGTGGTGCATAGTAAGACTGCAGGAGAGTTTTGGCTCAGGCTCTAGTTTAAATTGACATTTTTTTTTTTTTTTCCTCATTTGTATGAAGAGATAACATAATCCACACAGTCACAGTGTATACCCGAACATATATTTTTAGTAAACTGTGGTGTAATGGTATATCCCTTTGGGCATTGTACGTATACCCTCCATGACACCAGTGTTTCAAGTCTATTGCTTCACAAGTACCTAGTACACATTGACAAGGGGTTGGAAAAGGGGCCAACTTATGCCGGTGCCAACTGTATCCAAAGTTTCCAAGTAGTCCTGAACAACTGGAAAACCATAGGATTTTAAACTGGACTGGAGAATTTTTAATTTGATAAAGAATTTTTAATGGAACAATAGATGACTTTCTGAACATGTAAATACTGTAGATTAGATGGATTTTTTTTGTAATTTTTTTGACATGTGGTTCCAACGATCTTCTACATGTAATTGTAATTAATTGGTAAATGGCACGAATAAAAAATAAATTTAAAAAAAACTAATTTGCAACTATAATAAGCGATGTAGTATACGCCTAACCATTAAAAAAATAACCTGGTTTAAAGAAAGAAGGATATGCCATACAAGTTTCTGAAAAGGTATGCCTAGTGATTGATGGTACGCTACGGACGCGTGCATATACAAACTGCATTCTACACACAAATTAATCACTGCGGTAGCCATTACAATTTACTTATAGTCCTTACGATAGATCATGGACAAGACGCATGGAAGTCCGAATCTGCCTCTTCCCCTCGTGTCCTATCCACTTGAAGGCAAGGGGCCCAGCCCTGCTGAAACTTTTTTCCCCCCCAAGGAAAAAAAAAACGTTTCTCACATGGTCCGCGTCATTTTTTCCCCCCAAAAGGGTAAGATAAGCCCCTAGAACAATATCAGTAGGTTAAGATTTAAACATTGCTGCGAGTACGGACTGTAGGCTTGAGAAATTATTATTGAAGACTTGTTATTTTTTACCATAATTTTAGTGGTTCAAAACAACTCATTCAATAATAGGGCCCCCCATCCCCGACTCACGTTTTTATATAAATTTCAATAACATCCTTCAAATATTCAAGTAATTTAGAAGCTGGCCTGGGACAACAACTTATTTAATACACAACACACCAAATACACAAATAACAGTCGGTTTTCACACGCATTTCTCAGATTTGCTTTAAGTATCTTTCAAGACAAGAAAAATAGTGTACTTGGTGGCAACCGCTATAGCACCTAGTTTGAATCCTGTGTATAAAAAAATAAACCAAACGGGGAGTATTGTATAGCGTCTTGGATGATTTCAGAGTTGAAATTTTGGGGTTTGGAAAATTAAGTTGTAGAGTTAAACTACTGCATTTGTATATTATCATATGGGCACTGAAAATTTACATATTTTACCCATAGCCAATTATAAATTAGGTTGGCATCCCAGGCCATAGAAATTCAATAAACCCTGTAAAAAACAGTAAACCTTTCCCTTACCTTCTTATTCATTTCAACTTTGTCCTTTAAAGCTCGTTCAATCCAGGATGTCCTTCATTTCTAGCAGGTAAGCCTTGTGGCTTTTCATCGGAGGTTGTTTGTTGTGCACTGCTACTCAGGCTGCCTCCTTGTTGTATAAATTTCCCCACAATTCTGTGTTTGCAACACTTCTGCTGTCATTTCATTCAATCATGCTGACGAGTTTTTTTTGTTTAAGGCTGTAACATGAAAGTAATATAATATAAGCCTTATGTTTAGTTTGCAGTGGATACTTCATTACTTCAAAGGTTACCTACGTGAACGCATTGGCCGTCACCTGATGTTTCCAGGCAGTTTGTTACAGTGTAGAACTGGAGCGGGAGGCAAGACTGGGTTTGGTGGATTTGTACTGTAATAGTAGTTTCGTTTGGATGGGGGGTATGGAAATTGTTGACTAGAGGATGGTTTTACGGGGAGTAATTAGACAATGGGTCTGGATTGGGGGCTGTGTGAGGAAGGATGTATTTGAAACAAGATACTAATCTGGACGGGAGCCTTGGGTATTTTGGGATGATTTGTTTGTGGTGGTAGTGGATGATGGTGTGTTGTGGCGTTTTGGCAAGTGTGCAGCTCGCAGTGATCTCTTGGTCCGTTGCCTCTTTACCGGACTCTCGTCCCGTATCAGTTATTTCTGCCATATCATCGTCTTGAAGTATTTGTGCGGACATTCAATGCCCTTAACAAGGAAATCTAAAGACAACAATAAAGCCGAACTACATATTGATTACTATATCTTAAGTCAATGTCTATAAAAATTGTTTTTTAACAGCTTTAGGGTACCGCGGCCTATGCGATCTAATGTGAGGACATCATTAGGCATGTATTAAATACAGAAATAGTAGCAACACTCAAGAAATGTAACCGAGATCGGTTGGACCGGAAAGTCGACAAGACATCCATTTAGCTTAACTATTGATATAAATAATGTACGCACGGGGATGGGGGGGCAAGTTTTTTTCCCTTCCGTATGTCAAACAACTACAGCCCGCCCATAGGCCTACGAGATAGAGATTAAGGCCATGGGGGGCCCTTCTAAAAAAAAGTAACATCTAAACGTCCCACCCTATTAATTTTTTAAAGATTGAAATAGTGATTTGCATAAATGTTGGTTGTACATTTTCAGAAATATTAGTTTTCATAGATGATCCATGATTTGTGCACTTCTATCTTGTAAGGCCGACCTTTAATAAAACTATAGGTAATTCAAAATGTGCTAAAACCTGTAAGGCGACCTTTAATACACTATTAGGTAATGCAAAATTGGCTAACACCTATGTCCCTAATCCACAAAAACTCAGAGTCGTTTCCAGTAAGCTGTTTTGGAGTTTTTCACTAAATCTTTAATCTCTTATGAAAATTATATGCAGAATTAAAAAAAATATATATTTTTTATTCATGTCTTAGGTTTGTATGCAGTAAAACTATCTACACATAATAAGATTAAACAGTGTTCTCCCCAGGCCCTACCCGGGCCTGGGGTTGTTGGGCCTAGCCCCATCAAATAGGAACACTTGGTTTCAAAATTCGCAACCGGTTCGTGGGGATCCATGATCCAGTTTTTGGAACCGGTTCTTCTATATCTGAACATTTTATTAATCTCACACATGGTATCCACAGCACTGAGGAATGTAAAATAGTGTGTAATAGTGGTCTTCAATGGAAAAATAGTGGCTAAAATAGTGGTCAATAGTGACACGTGAATGCTAAATTTGAAGGAAAGTAGATTGCCAGTGAAATGGGAGTCATGATATTTAGTGCACTAATATTTAATTTTACCACAATCTTTTGCATATACCACATTAAATTGATAATGTAAAGTAAAAGATTATAGTCTGTGTTATTGTGCTTTTACCGAATTTTTTTATTCTGAAATTTGCGAAATTTTGCGTTTTGGGGGAATTTCTTTCTTAAAAACAGCTGATAAAACATGCTTATTTTTGGGGTTTCCACTCCACGTTAATACCTAGAGATTGTTCCCAATCTAAAATGGCCCTTTGTAACATTGTGTCTTGAAACTGTGCGCAATATACACTCAAACCGACCAAAATATGAATTCCCAAAATCATGCCCCTTCTTGGTAATCAGCATAATTTTGAGCCAAACCACTTGCCAAATTACAAAACAAACTTCAGAGTTTCAGAAAAGGATGCAGAGTAGTTAATAACGGACACTATTTTCTGGAGTCAAAATCCCTCCCAGGTCACGGGTCATAAGATCAGGCCAGTTATTTCTTATTGGGATAATTGTTGCCGATGGGTCCTGCGCTCGCAAATAATAAAACAAACATCTTAAATCGTCCTTTTCATAGCTTTTTTTCAATCATAGCCTCATTTGTATGTTTAATGTTTGACGAACCTAACATTTTTACGTTCCTAGGCCACATAGCCTATTAGTGATTAATGTGTTATTTTGATGAGAGTGAGACGTTTCGATTTCCAAGGTTGGCAAAGACTTATACACTGTCGACTGTACAAAGCATTGAACAGTCATTTATAGCAAACTGTATGCCTACCATAAGACATGCAATAAATATGTTTTTACTAAATGCAACGATTTAAAAATAAATTAATACTTTAACCGGAGCAAAATAACTAGTTGTAAAATTATGTGATATATAAGAAAATACCAAGTAGGACCCTATTTTTATTTTTAAAAAAGTTGTACTGTAGCGGAATACTAATAGTATACACTTGAGTCCGCTGTTAGGCCTACACTCGCTGGAGACTTTAAATGCTGCTAACACTAATAATATTGAGTAGGCTTTTCATTTCCGAACAAAATTAGAATTCAAAGACTATTATTACACACCGACCCACAACCAATGTGAACTCAATTATTACACTGTACCTCTTCCATCTTAGGCACGTAACCTCATAAAGGAACTTTGAAAGTTTAGTTTACTTCTGCCTAAAAAGTGAACTTGTCAAAAGGAACTTAGTTCCTTTCACGTTCCTTATACCATTACAGATTTAAATAATAATAAATGTGAAGAGTTAATTTATCGTTTACTGTTTAGTTATTAATGCGAGTCCCAGGCCGATCTGATAAGGTTGGAGAACCATTTTTGAAAACACAAGATGTCACAAGTTTTTTCATACGTAGTTATACGATATTCAGGTCTGGACTTCAACGGGATTAAGACGGTTAAGGACTTATAAAGTAATTGTTAAATTCGTTCCAAGTTCCCCATGAAACAGTACCTTTGACGTTGACAAGTTCCTGATCTAAGAAAAGAACACTAGTTCCTGAAAAAAGAAACACGTTCCGCCCCAAGACTGCCTGATAAATATTAGTACCTACAAATTAAAGATTAATGATAGCTTATACATACTTGTTCGGTGTTTGACCGTAACCGGCCCAACAATTTTCCAGTTTTTTTCCACCACGCATTTTTCTCATTTGCTGCACTCAGCCGCTTCTTATATCGGTGAAGTCAAGGCCAGTAGCCAGTTATTGCCATTGTTTCCCTCAAAGCCATTGCCTTCGGACTACCGGCAAGCGGTTTCCCTCTCTCCAACCATTGGCGACACAATAATGCACCGTATCTTTTCCTGAAAAGAAGTAAAGTAGGCCTACTGTCGATTGTCAGAACATTATAGATTGTGAAAATTATGCTGGTATAGGACAGAACCTACGATGTATGCATAGATTTAGAGGAAGCAAGGCTAAAGTGTGATCGATCATCCATTGATTGCTGGAGCCCAAGTTTGCATCGCAACTAGCGCAAAGCTTCAGGATTTTATGGTCCCTACATTTAGGTTGAGTCAAACTGGAAACCATTCGTGTCGCCTTTGCCAGCTGCAGATTCCCCTTCCCATATGATTGGAGATCCCATTCTTGTGAACACAACTATTAGGAGCATTTCAGATATTTGATAGATTGTTTATCGACTGATGTCATATTTTTTGATATTAGAGCCGTATTAAATGGCCAATCGAAATGGTGCTTTGCGTCTCATATGTACTGCAATAGAAGCCATGATCACCTGAGACAGTAGGGCAGGAATGGCGATATATGAAATGATGATTCGAACGCAAGCCCACAGGGAAGTGGGATGAACCCACCACAAGAGAAGGACAGCACCTGTTGGCAGGATGATCCAGCCACGGCGAATCCAAGATTGCGTATTGAATAACAAACCAAAACTTTTCAACTATGATTTAGAAAATCACGCTAAAACACAACTTAATGTCAATTTTAATCTGCTCCCCACTGACAAAGACTTTAAAAATTATCATTTTGAGTTTTTTCAACCCTTTCAGAATTATTTTCATCTTTCTGGAGATGAAAAAAAAGGTTTTTCACAAATTTTTTAGTAAACATGATTAAATGAAAATGTGTCAAGAAGAGAAGAAAAGTATCAGTCCTCTCTGCAACCCCTAGCAAAGTACGATCGCTTCAAAGTTATAAAAAATATTTTAAATACCAGTCGACTTTGAGCTTAAATTAGTGATGAATCAGGTCCAAGTTCAATCCGGTTTTCTCCATGTAGGAACCGTTTTTCAAAGCCCCGATTTTTGTAATTACTAGGAAGCTTCGCAAACGCTTTTTCTAGTCGGTTGATGGATTAGCTTATTGATTGATTATAGTAGCGTTTTTTTTTATTGTATAGGCCTACATGATTAAGGTTTATATTCCCTCAACGGTATCGTAGTAAATGACTGTATTGACGAAAACACCGAATGTCTACATACCGGTATCTTATTAAAATTTTAAGTCTTTTATTACACTCTGTAGTTCGATTAATTCTGGCTACTTTTTTCAACTTTTTCTATTAAGCACTACGGGGTACATCACATACCTTAATGTCCATGGTACAATATTAAAATATTGTAAACCCACCATTTGGTCAAACCGACCAAAATATCACAAACAATATTGCCTTAAGTCGGTAGATCAGGGGGCAGGCTCCTTAGCTTTGGAATGTAGCGTAGTGGGCGGGTACAAATAAGGCATAATTACGCCGACCCGAATTGAAAGGATTATCCAGTGATTGGCTTCTGATACGTGGTTTTGCAAGAGGATTTACGGGGGCTACGTTAAATTTTCTGAAGACGGTCGCCTCAGTCACAATACGGTTCTCGACCATAGCAAATTCCGGCGCAGCAGGTAGCCCCTCACTCTCGCGCAGGTATCACCGGAACAATAGCCACGCTTGAAAATGGACCAGTTTTTGAGACCCCGAAAAAAATGTTGCCATTCGTCTCTAAACGTTGACGACGGTTTCACTAGAATCTTGGTTTACTGCCGTCACCCTTTCACCAGATTCATTTAATTCCACTCGGAAGGGTAGACTCAATTCAACCATGTATAATCCAAGCATTAACACGAGCGTTTATTCTAACCGTTTTCATATTATAACATAATATATAATCAATTTCCTGTCCAAAGAGGGTTCTTGGGGTGTTTTTAATTTAATTCTCACCCAATTTAAGATTTGTTTGTAATTCATCAACCCACGCGTCCATATTATGACAATAACACATTTGAATAAAACTAATGCTAAAATCGCTTCGCATCGCATCGCCAGTGTGTGTTGTATATTTTGAATCAATCGTCATGAAATGATAACATTGAAATAATATTCGTACTTACTGGCGAGCGTTTTGAGTTTTGCATAATACATTATTTTATACAGTCTGCCAACCTTTTACAAATGCACCACACAACCATTTTCAAAATAATTTGTTGAATGGATGGAGAGGCTCATGGCGAATACAATAGAGGGCTATTACAATCACTCACCCAGGTTTACAATTTAAATCCAGAATAGTAGATAGTTAATTCGTGTCTATTTTTATCATTTAGTGATTATATATATCGTTCATTCTCAATTCATCTAAGTCAAATCAATGCTAAATGTTTTTTTGAATGTAAATCGTAGCTCAATTCTGAGAGGAATTGCAAAACAATTACTTTATTAATTTGATATGATTTAATGGACATTTCCCTTAAGTATGAAGATCAACACTTCGCAAAAAAAAAAGGAAAATGCATAGAAAAATCTAAATAAGACAATCACTATATTAAATCGGAAGACAGTCTTATCAACTCTACGTTTAGTTTAGAGATGGCATTTGTTTTTTGCACATAGTGTAGCTGGATTCACTTTTGCTCCAAGCACTCTGAGCATGTGTTTCAGTTTATCCTTTTTCTACGGCTGTACCAAATGCGAATTTTTGTGGAGTGCTGCACAGCCGATGTGAATACGATTATACTATTTAACTGACGCTCATAGGTTATGCAAGCTGCAGCAATTATGAAATACGCTACTTGGGGTTTCAGAATTGCAATACATCCATGACCATTGTCCTCGCTGTCAACACAATGCGGGCGCCCTGTCCAAGTTCGAGCAAAGACCTTACTGCAGATAATAGTAACAGGAAGCCTCAGTTGTAATCATATTGTTTATTTGCCACGAGATTCCATCTTACTTAAGCACTATTCCTATTTTCACGCGGGTGGCATTATTAAACTTTCAATACAGTTTTATTTTTAGCTGTTTTTAACTCATATTATTTTAACTCGACTGCCCCTCCCCACCCCCGCAAAAAAAAGGGCACATCGCAAGATATTGTTCGTTTGTATTTATTATAAATAAAATGCTCAGAAAATATCAGGATTAAAATATGATAAATAGTATATAATGCAGGATGGACTTCTTTGTTTATATTACTAAATAAACAACCAAATGTTTAACTGTGAAAATTTTCCATTTTGCAGTTATAACAACATAAAAGCAGTGATTATTTCATGTAACAACACATAATTGATTATTTTAAATATCTTTAATAATAGCGGTATATGTTATTTTTTATATTGAACTTAACACTGCTCTTTAGGTACAAAAAATAATTTTTATTATGATAAAGTAAACTCGTGTTTGAACTGTTTGAGTAATGTGGCAAAAATAATTCTTAAAACAATTCATATTACCACAGTAAAAAAAAGCATGTTCATTATAGATTACTTAATCACTGGAACATGGTAATTATCAAGTTTCCTTCACGCGAAAATACGCGTCTCGAACAGAACGCGAGTCTAGTCTTTTGCAACCTTTATACATAATGTTACAATTACCACAGGCGAGCCAAGCAGGCTCATACATATGTACAAAACATGTTTTAACACGTGACACGAGATAAAAATACACTAATGGTAACACAAGAAATAGTCTCAAAAGCAAGTACAAAACATGTTTACAATGACGCGCAGGGCGAGGACGTTTAAGTAAACCGTTCACAAGTGGCATTTCACAAGGTAAAAAATTCCAATAATATTTACAACAACAAAACAAGGTCTGAGTAAAAGAGGAGTTTTCTCCCATCTTCTGTACATGTTACGCGCCGCGGGCAGTCACAACTTGCTATCCACTTCCGTGTGAAACATCCTTTCACGAGAACTATTGTCCTCGGTCAGGCTGTCTCGGGATGGAGCTGTCAGGCCATCGAATGCAAACCCACGTGACCCACGAAATATCGCATTTAAAATTTGGAAAAATCGTAAAAGTACGATATTCATGAGAATATTTTCTTCGATTGAATCCAAATCATAACGTATGTAATTAAGTGACATCAAACGTTCCCCATAAGTCCATTAAGATAAGAGTCGCCCGTGTGCCGGTTGTGGCCAAATATCACGAAAATATTGCATTAAAAATTGAGGGATTGGAACCTTTGTTCATAATGGTTTCGGTTATGGTTCCACTTCTAATTTTTTAACGGCTCCAAGGGGTCCGGTCCAATCCCTGTTAAAATCGTGAAAAAATCGTAAAAGTACGATTCACGAGAAATATTTCCTTTCCGATGTACCGCAAAAACGTGCCAGTCTTTAAGTTACGAGATTTCGGAACGGTCCCCTCACAATTTTTCATCAAGATCGTGTGTGCCGTTGGCCCGGTAGTGCGCGAACAAACATAACAAAAAATATAAAGCAAACAATAAACAAAAAAAAAACAAAAACATTCGGCTTTTTTTTTTCGGGTGAGTGAAATGTAGTCTTCCCTTCGCTCATCAATAAACTGAACGCGATGTTTTTCGGAAGCAACTGTATGGCCGGGGGTGAGCTGGCTTGCGGCGCCGCGCTTGGGTATGTACTAGGAACGACCGAGGTTTATAAATACATTGCATCATTGTGAGAATAGGTTAAATATGACGAAGAGTTAAAGAGTAAAAATACATTATGCTTCCTTAAATCATCAGCATATAGGGCCTACGCAGCTTAAAAATAATCAATTTTTCCCTGTCCAGTAGGGTCTACCTACATAAAAAAATCAATAAAATAATGTTGTTTGAGTCCAAGTTCAACACATGTAGGCCTAGGCCTAATGACACTGATATTTTAAAAGTTAATAATGTGATATGAGGTAGCACCACCTCCGGACTATAATTTGATGAAATGACCATGGCTAGAGCCCTACCCACTCTCCCTTAATGTGATTCTGGGCTATCTGATTTAATGAATCCTCTTTAAGTGTGTAACAAAAAAAGGACTGAATAAGGGACCTTTTGTTAGGGAGTAAACAAACGAAAAACTGTCATCTTTGACACGTTGCTTAGAGTTAATCGGAATCGACGGAATTAGGGATTACTTTGATAGCCCGGAAACCATTTTCCCATATTTCAACTGGTATCATTTTTTTCTAAAATGCAGCTTGTACCCCGTGGACAGAAGTAAATCTGGCCGTCAGTGTTTTGAAGTCCCAATAGGGCCAATGCTACGTAAAATAGGGCCGCCATGTTTCTTGTTTCTTCCGCGCCTGCTAGTACTGACGTCACGAGTGAATAGCAGCGTGAATATAGCGCGTCCGAGCGGACAACAAACGAACCGAGTATTCCCGAGCGTGGCCGTAACGGTAGGCATCTTTCATGAACCCCCTATTTACTTCTGTCCCTATTGTAACGATCGCAACCGCATAGGTCGCCAGATATCTCTTATTGGACATATCACATAACAATGTGTTTACCAGAATCTTGAAAAATTGCTTTGATGTCCTATATTCTTCGCACCCTGAAGATAATACTCAAACTCAATTTTAATACGAGTTTTACGGATCTTTAACGCCGCAAAAATATGCGACGAAGCTGGAATTTCAAACGGTCCAGACGTGTTGCAAAAATAACATCTCTTAAACTCTTAAAATCATTATTATATGGCGGTAAGCAGAGCGTTTGATGTTTCTTTGAGTTTTTCAAAATAAAGTATGATCAGGAGTTACTAAATACCGAAAAATACATATCATTTCCTTGGGATTCGTAACGTGTGTCATAAAAATATACGAGTAAGTTTTCCCTATTTTGTAACTGTCATTGTCGTGTTGTCTGTTTGGCTTAAAAAAGGGGGAAAATGCCATTTAGTCTGCCCACTCAGTCAAATACATAACTGATTTTCATTGGGGACTTTATTAGAAGCACACCAAGCCAAGCCCTGTACGCACTGACATTGTAGACGAGCACAAACAATGACCAACCAGAGACAGGTTTTTTGTTTTTACTAAGAAAACACACACCTACTTGTTTGGACACAATTCCACCCGCTAATATGCAGAATCAGCAAGGTAGCCCTAAATATTAAATTCATAACAAACTTGAAACTTAATTAGGTGCTTCGTTGCTTGACGTTCCCAAATCACCGTTTACATTCCACAAGCCAAGATTTGATGGATCCAATTCATATCAAGAAGTTGAAATCTTCTGCCTGAATCGGAATCGACCGGCCCTACTCATTGGTAAGCAGGAACACTACCCACTCTAGAACATTTCTCTATCAAGCAGGGTTCCCGATTAATATTTTATTACAAGAATAAAACTAGTGATTTGTTTTGATTTAATTTGATATTTTTATTAATTCTCCTTTGAACGTGTACCGGTAAGTCAACTTGTTTTAAATTTTTTCTGTTTCACTAGTAGTTACTGCATTATTAAAATAGGGCCCAAAACAAACCATCAATGTGGCTAATGACAAGGAATGATAACTAATGAGAAGGGTTACTGACCACCACCACATTTTCTAAGTGTTTTATATTATGGGCAGAACATTTAATTGTAGGAATTGGCCAAGCTGAATAATTTCAAGTGAGCAGATATGAACCATGCCAACACTTTCAAATATAAGCAACTTTATTGACCACGAATTCACCCGATGGCTGGTCGTTTGTTTGTTAAAGGCAAAACTCTAGGCAAATGTGATTCATTTGCAACTTTAGCGCGCACAGGTATTCGAATTTTGAAGTTTGTGTGGTGATCGAGTACGGTAATGTCCTCTAACACAATTTTTTGGTTGGTCGAAGTCACTATTAGGCCACCTGCAAGTATGTTAATGGGATTACTAGGTAGTCACCTGAGCACATTTTGTAAGTTTTGATTAATCAATGAGTTTTCAACATAAATCAATTTTAACCTGATTTTTTTAGGTGATTTTGTTTTTTTTAACAATTGGAAAATATATCCTCGGAAAAGTATGTTCGATGCACGATAACAACATACACACATTTAAGATGTCGTGCCTACACCAGGGTTGGACCGCATTTCAAAACATTGCTTAACAAAGTGGATTATAAATAATGGCTAGGAAGATCGGTTCCGACCCGTATCTTTGCTTGCGAACCGGGTTCCAAATTTCTTAACCGGAAGTAATTCCTAGCCAGAATCGTAGTCAGCCAATTTCTCTAATAAAAGCTTACTGCTTGGACGAATTGGTTAATTGATGAGCATAGGCCTAGGAGAGGTTTAAAAACTTGATTTCTAAAAGAATGTTAGAGAACCTACAAGAACACTTTTATTTTCACATGACGCAACGGAAACCACAAAATTATTTTGTAGGGCAAAAGAACAGTCCTGCATTGTCAACATTTGCAATAGAGTAGGAAAATAATCCATTGACAGGGTTGTTTGACTTTATAAATGATAGCTTGGAAGACTCACATGGATGCATAGTGAAAATTTTTGCTGCTGAGAAAAATAGTTGACCCACAAACAAAATGTTTTCAAACTCATCTGAATAAGTTTGCATATTTTTCATTACTGAACCTTAACAGGTAAGCACAAGATCACGGCCATGGTTTGAGAGACGAAACTTTGGGCCCACAACCTTGGTTTGATGGGACTCCACTATTCCATCGATGGCCGATCCAGTGTGCCTCGGCGCTACTCGGAACGACAACAAGCAACTCTACTGTGCTCATACTTTGTTTTCCCTGGATTCTGGCAATCTCAGTTCTTTCAACCGTCTGCAGATTTGTTTGGCAGTGGTCGGTTGTTTTTTTTGTAACATCCTCTTCAAGGGTGTAAAGGAAAGTTCTCAAATGGAAAGCACTGGAAAGACTTCTAGGGAACCAAAATGTTTTGGCATGCCGGCTTAAATGGACGAGAATTGTGCATATTGTAATCTATAAATTCTTTGCCATATAAAAAGCAGTTTCAGTAACAACCTATTTAATAAGTAGATGCATGTGTCCCTTGAATCAGAATTAAGTTTTATTCTGAAAATAAGAATTGTACTGCCAGAAGAAGCAAGAAATGGTTATAAAGTCTGATCACTAAGAATGTCTTTCAGAATAACTGGTCCTAAATACAAAGCATTTGCCTGTACTTCTGTAGCCTTCCAACGCTCTCCTTCGACAACGACCTCGGCTGACGATTAATTCTGATGGCCTAGAATGGCTGTGCCTTCAAGAAGTTTTGAACTCAATTGATCAAGGTACCGCAATGGCAACCGCTAGTACAGCTTCTGTCTCTCCATGCAGACAACAGACGTCGCATATCACCTAAACATATTAGGTGATTAGTCTAAAGGAAATGTAGACCAAGCCCAATATTTATCTAGCCAATGGGGAACCAGTTTTATGGTGTTCTGATTACTCATTCATCAAAAGAAACATCTGTCCTCAGAGGTGCATCATTGTCAGGATACGTCTTCGTCCAAATGAACACCCTTCTGAGTACAGTGTCACAGCCAAGTATCCATTGAACGATTTTTGTACATTTAATGAATGCCGTTGCCGGTGTATCGCAACCAACGATCGACCTTGAATGTGCAACATACCATCCTGATAAGGCAATCCGCATCTTGAAGGTTAGCCAAGCTCTGTTACAAAAGTCATTTAAGAAAATCCTCGACTGGAGGCTTGTAAACTTCCACACAGAACAATGCACCAGTGAATGTTTTTTTTCTCCGGCTCCTCATCCTACACTGCCAAGATAGGCCAGAACTGCATGCCTGCTACTCTTGAACAAAGGTAAACCATCAACATTAAATGTGAGATTAAGAACTGTCTGTGTAGGTAATGAAATGCTTTCGAGTCTTTCAGGATAAACCATTTGCCACACAAAATTAGTAATATTTTCCGTTTCCCATTTCAATTAATGGAATAATTTCTTGGGGTTTTTAGAAGAGTTCTTGCATCACTAGGTGGCTAGTTTTGGATGCCATACTCTTTAAACCTTTAAGAAGTTTACTCAGGTATTTGGCGGGACTTCTTATTGCTCAGGCCCAATGACAAAAACAGTATCATGTTTCTTTATTTTCTTCTTATCCAAATCATACATCTAAATCTTTGTTATCATCATTGCTTGCCTCACTGGGACTATCACCACTATGATTATCATCAGAGTCAGATTTCCGAGATTTAAAATTTTTTCCCCCCCCCCCCCCCCCCCCCCCTTTTTGTTCATGTTCAGTGTTTCAATATCTACTCGTTACTGTTGTTACATTAAGACATCCAACTCTGTGAAACACTCTCATCATTTTCATCCTGGAATCATGTACATTGCACTATTCAGACATCTTGTTTTCATAGTCTTGGCACCGTCCCCATCATTATCATTGCTATCGATGCCATCACAGAATTTCTGTTGATTGAGTATTTTGTGACAACAAACAACCCTTCATTAAGACATCGTAGTTCAAGTTCTTTTTCAGGTGGTTTCAATACAGCCTTTTTTTTGCGCACGTATCCAGGTACGTTTTATTAACAGGTGGGCCTATAGAAGGTGATTGGCCATCGTTCATCCAATTTTCTACATACCCAGCCTACGAACCGTATCCTACAGTAGAAAGACGTATTGGTCCACGGCAAAAAAACAGAAACTTTTTGTCAAAGCTTTAAGTTTGGCCTATCCTGGAGTGTTTATTTGACGGTTTGAATCCGCAGAGTCAAGTTGGGTCTGCCATAATGTACTAGAGAAGAAATACCTAGTCCACAAAGTGTTTAAGGTGCTGTAATAAAGGAATAAAGATTATTGCATTAGGCTCTCCAAAACAAGATGTTAGGCCATACTCAGTAGCACAGGTAATTGCCAGGTAGGCCTACGGTATGGTATAAGCATTTAAAAAATTACATTTCTAGGCTAGATAAATAAATAAATAAATGTAGCCCTAGGTGTTTAATATTTTTTCTAAAATTACGAAAGAAAACCATCTGCAGACGTGCATGTTTCCGTTGGGTGCACAGCATGCAAAACCTTGAGTGCGTACCGGGTCGACATTTCTCATGGTTCCATTGACCACATTGCATGTGGAGTGCGTCGGAGTCGAACTTACCGGTACTTAGAGAGTCCGAAAAATTGAGTTTGGGTTCATGCGTTATCAAGTTTTGAGACTAGTTAGTGTTTTAGCTTACATTATATTTGGCTCGTTTTAAATACTTGAACCCTGACAAAAAAATCTCCACTCAGCTTTCTATCTACTCAAACCGATTTGTCCCCGCCTCAGCTCCTACAGCGCCAATATCATATATATATGGATGCAATGAGTTAAAGGCACTAGGTAATAACTTTTTAGCTGTAAATATTTAAGTGCTGTCGATTCAGGTCATTTGAGTTCGGGAATCGAGTCAATAATCAAACTTTTTGAGTTCAAATGTCCCCGCCCTTTGCGCCTTGCAAGATGTGTGTTTTATTCTATAGCAGGCCAGACACAAGATTGGCCGCCTAGGCATCAGATGTGTGAAATAAACATGAGGGCTTACATCATAGAGGCCCTTAGATTTTATCCTAGATATATGTTTTCCAATTTGTATTTTTTTAAAGTTAGAAAATCCTCTTTACTAATTTCTCACAAGAAATAAGAACGACAGTGGAAAGAGAAGAATAAGCTAGCCTAGGCCACTGCTAGTAAGGCTGGGTTTTGACATAATTTTTAACTCAAGGTAGCGGGACAATGTCTTCAGGCAAAAACAGAGCTTGATTTAGGTAGGCCCATGATGCCAATGATATTCTTCCTACCCAGGTCTGGCATTCTCGGTGAACGCGTTTGCGTCCAGTCCAGTGCCATTACGTAATCCCGATCATCTCCCTCCACCGAGCCGGCCTTACCGCTCGGCGCGTGATAAAATTCCCGCAATCGTCAACTAATTTCCAAATACTATTCATTGTTCCGAACTAAAGACTTTCTTGCTTTTTGTGTTTGCTATGTAATACCTGTTTTCAGGAATTTTGGTGGGTAGATAGTTTTATGGCTTATTGTAGTAATTACTTTATATTGAGCCGTAATGTGTGCATAGGGCCCTACCACAAGTGTTTACGTGATACACTTTTGGGATAGTTATAGACGTGTAATATAAATTAACAAGTAAAGAAATCCGTGCGTGAATTCTTTCGTTATTTATTTTTAAACCTTCCAACCCGAGATTTAACCACAAGTTTTTAATTATTGTTGTAGTGCAGACGAATTATCTGATACTGAAATATAGGTTACAAATCTAATTAAAACCTGTCACCACGTAATTATTTATTGAGCGTAAAGATACACCATTGTAGGCTAATACAGACAATCGAAATAATAATCGAAATAGCTAGATCAAATGGACAAATAATGCCACCGGTTTTCACCAAAATTATATTGGAATGTAATTAGACGAGGAAAAAAGGGTCCTTGATTGTAATTATTTCTAAATCAACTTTACATCTCCTCGGCTAAATAATTATGTAATAAATAGGCTACGCGACTTGGACAGTGTGATTAAATCAAACATGTTCAGCACTTACAAAAGTGCGTTTTTCCTTCGGCATGTTCTTTCACTGATGAATTGTTTTATTTTAATTCGGATTGCATATTTGCGTGAGTTAGTGGAAAATATGTTGTATTGTTTGCTGTCAATGTAGGCCAAGGCTTTTGATTGACTTTAAAAAAAATATTAGCGACGGTAAAACAAGGCCCCGTTCCTACAACTTGTTTTTTCTTTAGAATATTGTTTTTAGTTTGATTGGTCGTCGTAAGACTATAATCATGGAGTTATTAACTTTGATTGTCCGTCATAAGATTATTTTTTTTGGTTATTTAACACGTAAGTCCTATCCCCTTAAGAAAACTAAATTAGTGGGAACAGGAGGCCCAAGTTTGAAACATGCGACCTCAAGTCGCAATGCGTGTCAGTCCTTCTTCCAAACTCGCTGCGACTCTACTTCACGTCATTTACGTAGTTAACCCCCCCCCTTTGGCATTTAGTGTGCGACTCATTTCGACTTGCGAGTGAAATTCTTCCTTGCGAAATGCTTTTTTGCGTTTGAAACGCCGCCCACTTTTGCTCTATGAACTAGAACCAATGAGAAAGCTTGTTACAAGTGCAAACTTTTCGACTTTCGACTTTTAATCGATGTTTGTGAAGTAAATCGATGTATAATCGATTGTGACGGAACTATTGATGCTATAATCGATTCGCACATTCACTCAACTGTCAAAACACACTAGGAGTACTAGGCGAGATAAAGTGATAAGATCAGATTAAGATAAGATAAGCACTTTATTTCTCTTCTCAGTATACAGTATACAGAACATAGTAAATATAGCGTTTTATAGGTGCATATAAGAAAGACCCCCTAGAGCCGAAGCCCTGTTGGTGGGTGTAATTCTATTGTGAAGTTCTTTAAACTTTAAGATGGCGGCTTTAGTCCATTATAGCTATTTTAACAATAACAGGAAACTAAATCGAGGGTAACGTTACCAGTTAGATATTTCGTATCTAGATGTTAGCTCTAGATATAAGTTTTAAAGTTACATACAGGTCTAATCATAAATATGCATTCCAGTTTTGTGTACGTAACAATTCATAGGAGATGACATTGAGTATTTAGTAGACATTCTCATTGCAGAAAATTGGTAGTACCTAAAGTTGTAACGAATCTAAAAAATCTAAACTAAGATTAAGATCTAAGCTAATTATAATTGTAATGACATAGTATCAATTGTGTCAATAAGTAGTCAATAATAAGTTTCAATTGGAATATTTTGTCTATATACGATACTCTAGATACTAGCCTAGTTTGCCTAATGAAAAATTTACATACAAGTCAAATCACCTGTAATTCAGTTCGTTGTATCATACAATCAATAGGATGTATTTGTATAGTGTTGGTGATACGTTTATATTGGAAGGATCCAACATTAAAATCTCAAGTTACTACACATTAGTAAAATAGGATGCGTTTAGGGCCTAGTAATAGCTAGGTAAGGTATACACATGAATATGAGAAGAATAACTAGATGCGTAAGTGACTACCAGTAAGAAGTACATTATTTCACAAGGTTCGACGAGAATTCTCTGTCCTTTTTTCATAATATCCATTTTTTTTTATTTGCCTTTTGTAATTTAATTTTGTTTTTTTTGTATCCTGGCTGCCTTATTTCAATTGGGATTGTAATTAAAAAGTTTAGGCCATATTGCCTAAACTTAAGGCTTACATATAATAATAATAATAAATAAATAAATAATGTATTTAAAGTCTATACCCCGCTCAAATATATAACTGATTTCAGTGGGAGACAGTAAATCACAGCGACCAAGCCACCCTGTAGGCCCCAGAACGCAATTTTTCACATAGTTTTTGGTATTTCAAATAGCCGAAAGGCAGTCGTACTCTCTATTTAATTATCATATTTTTTTATTGTTTATTTTATTTTATTTTATTCAATGATATCACAATACGTACAAATCATTAGTAATATCACAACGAGCATAGCCCCTTAACACAGAATTGTGTGTGATATATCCCTAAATATTTAATATAATAAAGTTGATATTAAAATATTCACAACAAATTGCCAAAGAAAGGTAAAAAAAAAGGTATTTATATTGTTAAAGATTATAAAAATTGTTCTTCTTCTGTCACAGATAACCATGAACAATATTCATGCGACGAGGTAAAAAAAGTGAAAAAAAAGAATTTCAAAGCCACGGATTTTAACCGGCGCCCCTCGCGTTGAACCATAGCGCTCTAAACCACTTCGGCCCGTCCCGGACCACTTCGAAAAACCGATCTATGCGCCACTAATGCAGATCACGCTAGCTTGCGACTAGCGTAAATAATTTGATACAATTATAACACTGTGGGTGGTTATTCCATATTTTTAACAGCCTTTGCTAACATTTCTAGAGTGTAATTTACGTCTTTATACATAGGATGTACCTTATAACTATCTTATTGTAGTCATTAAAAAACGTTCGATGTGCAGTCAAGA
Source organism: Sweltsa coloradensis (assembly GCA_024449915.1). Classification (NCBI taxonomy): domain Eukaryota; kingdom Metazoa; phylum Arthropoda; class Insecta; order Plecoptera; family Chloroperlidae; genus Sweltsa; species Sweltsa coloradensis. The sequence continues at coordinate 33,494 of JAMZAV010006543.1, forward strand.
CGACAAATAACTCTCTACACGCAAGGTAAACCTCGCGGTTGTGAAACGTAAAAGAAAAAACTTGCGATTCAGTCGCAAGCCATTTCGTCAAGTTTGTCTCAAGACTAACCGATTTGATGGTTTTGAGCACTTGTCGAAATTTTCGACTTTCGAAACGGAAGGTGAGTTGAAACGCAGTTTCAAGACTTGGCCTCCAGGACCAAATGTATCGTCGAGGTGTCCTATAACTTTACACAATAAAATATCATTTGCGACACGCAAACAAAAAAGTAGGCCTATATCACTTACTACACTGAAACTGGCGTTGTAAACATCCATTAAACATCCATACGTCCGTACTAAACCCACCCACATAATTGTCTAAAATGCTAATTAAAACTCTGCGACATGAAGAAATTTCATTCACGCAAATATACTGTTTTGACACAAAATTGAGAGAACTTTTTAACGAGCAAGATAATATCTGGACCAGGGGCACGACACTGTTTCCACCAAGACTACTGATTACAACACGCTGCGCCGAGATATCTTGATGAGATGGGGCACTTGATTCTTAAATGATTTGGAAGTTTGGAAATGTAGGCTAGATGCAAGTTGAGATATCGCTCTAATGAACACCATTCCAGTTAAATTGCTAATGGAAAAATTCGTAAGCTGTCCACTACTCGCTAGTACTAGCACAGTATCAATGAACAATATTTCGTATACTGAAACCCTGTCGCGATCCACAAATTACTTGAAAATACAAGTGGAGCAATGAACACCGTGTGGCGTAAATAACGGCCGGGCGCTATCTGGATTCCGATTACGAGATCGGGCTGACGTCCACACTCGCGGCGGAGCAACGGCATTGTCATAACCAAGCCCACAGAGATATCCTTGTACCAATGGGGTAGGCCCTATGGTGGACAAATGAATTTTCCGGACACAGGTGCTGGCGTTGTTGATTGTAAGGACTAGCTTGTGGCATCGATACCTACTTTATAAATATCGATTTAGGGCTGTGGCAAAACTCGGTGAACCGAACTCAACCTCTCGTCTTCAGAAAAATTACTGTTTTGAAAAACGAACCAACCTTGATCCTCCCGCATTCGGAAATAAAATTTGAATGTTGTTAAAACTGGTTTAGAAAGGCCGACGACTTTTGAGGAAGAGTAGGCCTAGGTAAAATATCGATAGTTCAATACTTATCGGCACGCCGAACGGAAATGCCAATGCCTAAACCGACGACTTATTAGGCTAGGGCCTATGTCCTAACTTGGCCCTATTTCATTAGACATTTTCCATCATTAAATGATTTGACGTAATTTTTTTGGGGGTTAAATGCTTTTTTTCAGTATTTTGTAATCCTAATAACTTTATAAACGTGAAGCTTTAATACCATAATAAACTAAAAATGAAGCGTTTGCCAAATGTATTGATACGAAGAGTCCTTCGAGCAGTTATTTTCGTAAATCCATGGCTGCGAGACCTGAAGATTAACAATTTGCAAGAAATGGAAGCCCAGTCAACTTCGGAAGACGACTGAGCTGACCGCCGACTATTTCTTGGCCTAATATGAGATTAATCCGTTTTTTATGAGAATATCCCTTTCCCCGTATGCTTATCCCTATGCCGTAGTTCCCTCTAGCGACCAGATCAGGATCACACTCTAGGCCTAGGCTTAGCTTACAGGCCTAACGCATAGAGTTTAAACGAAAAAGAAGATCCTAGGCCTATCCCCGCACCTATTGCATAGGTCTACATGCGGTGGCAGCTTTTTAGGGCATACACTGGGCCTAGGAAACTATTTTGTCACAAAATGGCACAAAATCCACATGTGGTTTTTTATAGGTTTGGTCAGGTTCAAGTTTTTTCGTAAGGTTCGGTTCGAGAATCGGTTTGAAAATAAAAATCAAGGTCGCACAGAGCTGCCCTATTATCGATACCTAATTGAAACATCAATCATTATCGTTGTAAGGAAATAAATATTATCGATATCGCCAATGAACTATACTTCCATCCTGTTTCGTAACAAAGCTAACCACAATGGGAGTCAACAAGATGGCAATCGTGATCATCAGCTCAATAAGCCATCACTTAACATCAAATCTTGGGTATGGAGCCCCGCACACGTTTGCATGACAGCGTAGATCTCTGCCTCACGGACTTTTTGTCGGAAGTGATTCCAACTATCGATGCATTGTTTCCAAAACGATTTGATAATCGATCCAGTCTTCCCGGATCAATTCGAATAGCTTTGACCCACTAATTTTAGATTTACCGCTCCTTGTGCCATTCCCCATGTGTCGTAGCCTCGAACACAGTTTTTAAACTTGCTGACCTAAGCACTGCGCAAATTATAAATTACATACAAGTGATCAGGAAAAGTGCGTCCTAGAGCGTAGGGCTACGATGTACAGCGAGATAGGCCTGCCTAGTGGACGTCCCTGCACTTCGCGTGCAATAGCACGTTTTAATGTGATTTGATTTATCGCTGATTAATATTTTTTTTAAATTCGATAACATATTCCATGCTCGTTTGCAAATAGTGTAGGCCTATGGCGGTTGCGAACGTAAATGTACAGCAAATAATCTTATGTTCGTGCGGTGATTGGTCGTTTTCCATCAACGTGCATAAACATCATAGGAAATTGTATTCTTACGTTCGCTGGCGGACATATCCAGAAAAAAAATTCCAACCTTCTAACGTTTCTATTTAAAATATTAAGACCTTTTCAACCTAGGGGCCTAAGAGTTTTATCAAAAACAACACCTCAACGGGGATTTGAACCTATGAACCCTTGCACAGAAGCAAACCTGCCAGTGCTTGGGCCTACCATCCTGCCACGGCCGCCTTTAGATCGAAGGGTCGCTAGTAGGATAACTATTAGGTACTAATTAGTAAAACTGGTCTACCATAGGCCTAAAGGGAACTTTTTGACGTTGGCGGTCCCCAACTTTTTAACATTTTTTTTTTATGAAACACACTGAAAAACACCTTAAATATGAGAAAAAGTTAAAAGTTCACTTTCACTAAAAAATTGGACCCGCCAACGGCAAAAGTACCAACATAAGAATAGGTGGCTACTTTCTTTGTCTTGCCATTCTTACGTTTGCGTACAATATTCACGCTGTACAAACAAATCTCAATGTGAGAGGCTAGGAGCAAATGGGTTGCTCCCGTGCGTAAATTAAGGGCCTAAGCCTACCGTTAGCCAAAATCTATTAAGGAATGGCATTAACTACGGTATCGAGAACCGTGGCCTGTATAGGCCCTACCTCAAGAAGGGAAACTTTTTTCACCAAACATCTGTAGGCCTACCTTAGCCTAGCTTGATTGAATTCATGCACACAAAGCTAGGTAGGCCTAGGGCTTAGTGTTCCCTCTCAGACTTAGCTACGGCCTTTAGGGAGCTAGTATCTCGGGATCAAAATTTAAAAAAAGGGTAACAGCCCACCCCCTATAAGCCTAGTTTCGACAGGCGTTAAGGTCTAATTGCTTCACGTACCTCTTTTTTTAAAGATATCATTGCGTTTCAAGAATAGAGGTTATGTGAGGGCGTCTCTAGCCTACTACCTAGGCATAGGGCCCTAGGGCCCCTATCCTAACTCCTAGGCCTACTCCCCCTATGCCGACTGTTAGGCTAGGCTCGAAATCATTACATGTGGCATGACTATATTCTAACTACGTCTCTGCGCGTACACGTAGGTCGTCTAGCACGAGGGCAGAGATGGTAAGCCTACCTAGGCTTATAGGCCTAGGCCTAGATGCCTAAACCTGTCCACGAGGGGAAGCAAGTGGCCTCGTTCCCCGTTGGATCACAGTGCGTGCATGCTCCTAAGCGTTTAATAAAATATAATAGCCAATACTTACCAAATACCAGCAAGATGTGCACACAAATTTTCTTCGAGACAGACAATAGAACTTGCACCAATAGGCAATAAATAGGGGCCTAGCCCAAAGATATTACTTTTAATAACCTAGAGCACAGTTGTTAAGACGCACGGCGGAATAAGTCTAGTCGAGTCGAGATGAAAATGACCGAAAGACGCTTCCAAACCGGAATATGGAGGCAAAAACCGACACCCGCCGTCTGGATTACGTAAAATTAACCTCTTACATCCAGACGGCGGTGTGTAAAACGGGGAGATTTGGATTCTCAAGTTTAAATACACTTTACAATCTTCATTATTCCCTCAAACAATCTATGCCCTACGCCCAATTTTGACACATCTTTTTTATGATAACGAAAAAAATTGCTACTATTTTCAAATATTTAACGGAATGTAGTGTATTGTTGTTTCTGCATCTATGTAATTGATTTATTTAGTTGTCCTCCTTTGTCAATCATTTTTTTAAACGAATAGTGATAGACGTTAAATAAAATATTAAATAAATACGTAAATATAAATATTTACTAGGAAAACGCTAAGGTCCCCGCCGCGTTGTGATGAGCGTATTGGTGAATTGAAGGCTGCCTGTGTTTCGGATTTTTCTGTTGTTCTTGAAAAAATCATTTACTAGTTGGAAGATTTTTTAAAAATGAAAATTAAATAAATAAAAATTCAACTTAATTTTTTTTCTTTTATTAATCGTAATAATTTTTACAAAGGAAAAATCGTAATATTGAAATTTTCATAAGAACATTAATTATTTGATGCGCACAAATTTTCACGATGAGGCCCTATTAATTCTAAAATTGAGGTTCTTGTGAAATATCATTACACGGATCATCATGTAGGTATTATAAGTCGAAGAATGTTTGGAAATAAAAAAAAAAAATCGTAAATGCGATTTTCATAAGAAATAATTTTTTCGATCGCGCTCAAATTTCACACGAATATATTAATTATTAAAATTAGGTTTTATGAAAAAAACACCATAATAATCGATAAAGCATGTAGTGTTATAAGTCGAATAAATTTGTTTTAAATCGAAAAAAAACTCTTAAATTGCGATTTTTAATGAGAAAAACTTTTCGATTGCGCTCAAAAACGTGGCGTTCTAAGTTCAGAGATTTCGAAGGCCTCCCATAAAATTTTTTCACATGGTTGTGGCGCCAAGACGACCATAACGACCAGTATGCGACCAATGAGATTTAAGTAAAGGCAACATTTGCCACCAATGATAGATAAATTTGCAAGAACGTATGCGATGCGTAGTTGTTTCGATTGTTGTGGTCGAGACCAAGAATCAGCCCAGGTTTTTATTCCGGTCGTGGGCACGGTCTTTGAGGAAAGCGCGGTTATTTCAAATCATTGACAAATCATGGATTGATGTCCTACTACGAGAATGTTCCTGTTAGCACATGGTACACAATAAATTAATCATTCATTTCATTTATTTAGTTAAAATGACTATGATTTACGTAATATTTTAACGAGAATATCACAATTTTCACATAAAAACACAGCCTTTAGAGCATGCCCCTTCCCGTAGCCAATGCCGTTCCCAACAATCAGACGGTGAGTGAACAAGAAATATAACAATTCCCCAGTCGAGCCCGAGAATGGTCGACCGGTCCGCCTTTACAGGAACACAACCTTTTTGAGTATCGGTTTTAGCCGGAATCGTGTGGACAACACACAAAAATAACAAAAAACAAAAAAACATTCCGTATTTTTTTTCTCCAGTGTAGTGAAATGGAATCTCGCTTCGCCGCTACGATCATCCTATTAATTATACCTATCTTTATAGTGCTTAGTGAGCGAGCGAAGCGGCGTCTCCCTTGACTCTATGGCTCGAATGTCTGTTTTTTTTTTTTTTTTTTTTTCTGTTACTGCTTCGCTACAGGTCGCAGCAACACCGTTTTTCTCTTGTCGACCTTAAATTTTGCACAACATGTACATACCACCTAGGCGTGTTGCTGTAAGAGTTGTTTTTTGAACAAAATCCAATCGTTGGATATAAAAATAAAAATAAAATAAAAAAATAAAAAAAATAAAAATGGTTCCGATCGTTATTGAATTTTGCAAGGGTTTAATAGTACAACCATTTCTCTTCTATTTTCACCAAGTTTTCAGCTAAATCGGTCAAGAACTTAAAGGGACTTATTGGTAATCTAATTCGAAAAATGATGTTAAAAAATGAAAGGAGGCAGTGAAATACAAGATACACTTATAGAAAGCATGACGTGAATTAGTACATGCAAAGAGATGTTGGAATTGTATTTGTATATAGTGTACAATGTCAATATCCAGTTAGGCCTACCTAGTGTGGTGGGACTATTATGGGACATGTCGACTCGGTCATGTTGCACGTACCGTGCTCGCTCAAACAACCGTCCAACTGAGCGTTTTTCCTGGTATCGTGTGGGGTGTGTTAGATAGCATCTCGTCTCGCTATTTCCAACTATGATGTGCAGGGTGCTGTTTAGAGGGTGGTGGTCCTAACTAATTTGCCTATATACAAGCAGGTCAGGATTGGAAATCCAATCGAGACCGCAATTCTGACTCAAAATTTTTTCCCGAGGTTTTCCTCAGTCGTTATGAAAATGCAAGTGATGAATTCATCTTAAAGGGTACTTGTTCGGATGGAGTGACCCACTTTTTAACACTGTTTTTACTGCGGCACTCTACCATTTTTTGTTTACTTTCATATTTACCTTTCTATTGTTTCCTTGGTCTTTACTGGTCCTAGCCTGATCTTTTTCTTTTTGTTTTATATTAATACCTTCCTTGCTGCGCATCCTTTGCACCATTTCCACATATAAGTTTGCAAGAATCTATCCTTTTGTCACATTTTTGTAAATTGCCCACATTCATGTTTCCCCAAAAATATTGTGTCTTTAGGTGTGTCTTTGTAGTTGTAAATCTATGAACTAGGCCCCGCTGCGCGAACGCTACTTTAGTCGCGTTGATGGATGAGCATTATTTTTAATATTTATGTTCCAATGATTAACTGTCGAGAATCGACCCAAATTCACGAAAATATCGTATTAAAAATCGTGGGGAAAATCGTAAAGTGCGATTTTCTATGAGAAAAATTATTGCAAATGTCTCGAATCTAACAACCTATATAATATTTCAGTGATTATTAAACGTTCCCATCACGTTTCATCAAGATCGGAGTAGCCGTTTGCCCGGTACGCGGGCAAAATATCACAAACTATCTCCCTTAAAATCGAAAAAAATCGTAAAGGTACGATAATCACAAGAAATATGTCGATTTACCCAAAAACGTGGCAAGTCTAAGTTCAGAGATTTTCGAAGGTCCCCTCCAATTTTCATCAGATCGCATATGCCGTTTGCCTGGTAGATCGGCGAATAACACACAGAACAGACAGAAAAAAAAGAAAGAAAAAAAAACACCCGAGCTACATTTTTTGGTGGAGTCAGTGAAAAACACGTCTTTGCTTCGCTCATCCAATAGTACAAATAAATAAATAATTTTTATTTAGAAGTCTACCCACGCAGTTATATAACTGATTTTTCAGTGGGAGACTTTAAAATCAAGCAGAACCAAGCCAACCTGGCAGGCCCCGACGCAATCGGACGAGTGAAGCGATAACTAACCAAAGATCGATATTTTTCAATAGAAATATGCAATCAGTGTGATGGAAATGTAAAAAATGAAAAAACTGTAAACCTGTAAAATATCATGCAAATAAAAAACTGGTAAACTGCGTGATCCCACACTGAATTAAGACCATAGGCATTCCATACAGGGCCATTATCGTATTTTTTTTTAAAGTTCCAATTATTTAGTGCTTCTTTAAAAAAATTGAATATTTGTGTAAATATAGTCCGAACTACCGGATTCATTTAAAATGTTTATCAAGCTTAAGTAGGGTACCCTCGTACATTTTCGCAATCTTACACATAGATTCACTTGTGCCCAGTGTGACTGCATCCTTTAAAAGCGTGGAAATTTTATTTGCAAACGATTGTTTTAAATGGTAAAAGTTCGACAACTTTATTTTGCCGAGCTTTGTAAGGATGCAGTCACAGGGCTAAAATGTTAGGAGGTTCACATCGATACGCTTTGTCCATATTTCTTTTTTGATCTAATGCTTAGTGTTATGTGATAAGGTTTGGCTGTATGTTTACAAGCTTTTTTTTTGTGTGTGGGATCTCAATACTTTTTCAAGTTCCATTTACAAAATTATTTGTTAAAATATAATAATTTTGATCAAAGTCAATTCAATTGCTTATATGGTATTGGGCATTTAACAACATTGTCCAATAAGTAACTATTATTTGTGTTATTACAATATGCTTGTAAAATGGGCTTATATTAAAACCTTTAATTTGGACAAGCTTCAGCAATTTTTTCGACTTTTTTATTCAAAGACACTGCATATACGATTTGGCCTTATGTTTTCATAGCAAAATATGAACGTTGTATTCCTACTCTTGGCCAGAATCACAGGCCAATTGAAACTGAAGAATAAGTCGAAAAGTCAGTAGCCCGTGGTCGTATAGCTAACACTCCTGGAATTAAGAGTGATTTCGTGCATGTTTTCAGTCATTTTTTCACCAAAAAGAAATGTTCGTTCTCGCTACCAAATTTGGCTGTGGTTGTCCAGGTTAACGCCTTATAAAATCCCCCTCATGTTGATAGTTGTTAAGTTCACATCACGTTTTATGACGGATGGGTGACACCTCGAAATCATCCCAACTCTGCTTGCTATATAAGGTGTAGCACACCGCTGCTTGGCTGCGGCGCCCTGACGGACACCTCGATAAGTAATGTATAACCAAGTACAACCCAATTAACTCACAGTTGCCACTAAGCCTTACTTTCATTCATCCCACATTCGTGCTTTTGTCAGAAATTGGAACTAACCTATAGCAATTCAATTCTTAAAGGTACCTTTTGTTTTTCAAATTGTTATTGTGAACTAGGATGTTTTGCATAACTTTTGGTTGTGAATAGTGAATATCTACTTCGAAGGGCGCATTGCATTGCTAACCCAATATTATAAAATGTATCTCAAAATGTGGATTCTATATCAATATTGTACATCATTTTTTTTGAAAATCATCAGCTTAACATACAAATTGGTCTCACAACAAAATTTAAGGTCGTACCTGCGCCTTTCCATTAGTGGCATCAAGACGTGCTAACATTTCGGAACAGTGGTGTCACGTAGAACACTTACACACGGGGTAACACATCTCATTATACTTTTTGGTACATTTTTTATGATGTAGAATAACGTACGGGGCCTGTACGTGTAACATAGTGCTGTCAAGCAACGCATAAGTAGTGCAGCACAAGAAAGTATGTTGCCCGCACGGGTAACGCACCTCAGAATAAGAAATAAAACAATCACGTTTTCTAGATGTAAGATAACGTACAGGGCCCTGTAATGTATTAGTGCTAGTCACAAGACAGAACCGCATAAGCAGTGCAGTGCTGGAACGTATGTTGCCGCGCCCGGGTACACACCCTCATTATAAGAAATAAAAACAGAGTTTTTCTATGATTGTTGATAGTCTGTACGTGGGCCCCTGTAATGTTATTAGTGCTGTCAAGAACCGCATAAGCATGCACAGCGCAGGAAGTACGTTGCCGCACCGGGAGAAACACAACACCAAAATCAAAAAGTAAATAGATAAAAACATAACGTTTTTTCTATGATGTTGATAGCGTACCGGGGCCCTGTATGTTATTGTGGGCTGTCCAAAGAACCGCATAAGCATGCAGCGCAGGAACTTACGTATATGCCCGCACGGGTAACACACCTCAGTAGAAGAAATAAAAAACATATGTTTTCCATGATGTTGATAGCGTACGGGGCCTGTGTGTGATAAGTGCTATCAAGAACCGCATAAGCAGTGTGGCGCAGGAACGTACGTAGCCCGCACGGGTAACACGCACCTCAGTAGAAGGAGATAAAAAACATACGTTATATCTATGATGTGTGATAGCGTACGGGCCTGTATGTTATTATGCTGGTCAAGAACCCCATTAAGCAAGTGCGCGCAGGAACGTAACGGATTCCGCACGGGTAACACACACTCAGTAGACGAGATAAAAAAACTACGTTTTTGCTATGATGTGTTTGATAGCGTAACGGGGCCTGGGTGTGATTAGTGCTGTCACAATCCGCATAAGCAGTGCGCGCAGGAACGAACAATGCCCGCACGGGGAACAACACCTGCAGTATTAGACATAAAAAACATGTTTTCAATGATGTGATAGCTTACGCGGGGGGCCTGTAAATGATTAGTGCTGTCAAGCAACGCATAAGCAAGTGCAGTGGCAGATGCGTACGTTGCCCGCTGGGTAATGCACCTCAGTTAAGACATAAAAAACATACGTTTTTTTATGATGTAGATAGGCGGACGGGTGGCCTGTATGTATTTAGTGGCTGTCAAGAACCACCAACACATAAGCAGTGTCGCGCATGAACATATGTTGCCCCACGGGTAACACACCCCTCAGTAGAAGAGATTAAAAAACATACGTTTTTCTATATGTTGATAGCGTAGGGGGCCTGTATTGTTATTAGTGCTGTCAAGACCCATAATCCAGTGCAGCGCATGAACGTACGTTGCCCGCACGGGTAACACACCTCAGTATAAGAAATAAAAACATACGTTTTCTATGATGAAGATAACGTACGGGGCATGTGAGTGATAAGTGCTGTCAAGCAATGCATAAGCAGTGCAGCGCATGAACGTGCATTGCCCGCACAAATTTCGTATGTTTTAAAATACATATATACACACTACACACAAATAACGCAGTTCGAGTGTGTTAAACGTACATTTAACGTATGTTTGACACAGTCGTGTGTTTGCTGGGTTAATTGCTATGGTATTACAAATTAATATAATGTAAAATATCTGGAGGCCCGAAAAGATTTGCTTTATCAACGCGTTGTTGGTGATTGTTGTCAAGTTTCAATTGTTACTTGTTAATTATTATACACCTCAAACAACTCATATTAAAACCTTTATTTCTATGGATTCCAGCTAACCTTTTACAAACTTTTTCTTTTAAAAAGCAATACATCACCCTTACCTTAATGTCCTTGTGAAATATGAACGTTGTAGCCCCGCCCCACCCGTTTGGTCAGAATCGGACCAAATATCACGAAAATATCGCATTAAAAATCGAAAGAATCGTAAGAGTACGATATTCATGAGAAATATTTCTTCGACTGTACCAAAAAACGTGTCAGGTCTAAGTTCAGAGATTTCTCCCCTCCAATTTTCATCAATATCGCATTCGAATATGCCGTTTGCACGGTAGAGCGCTAACAAACAGACAGAAAAAAAGAAAAGAAACACCCGAGCTAATTGTTTTTGGGGGGTCAGTGAAATTGAAATCTTCGCTTCCCTCATCCAAATAATAAAACCTATTAAAAACACTGCAGGACATCACAGTGAGAACTAACTATAAAAATGTTGGCGTAGTTTGAAAAGTACGAACATATTTTCTGCTTGAATAAAAAATCCCATGCTAATTTAATTGAGATTTTGAACTTCGTCCAGTCGTAGACAATGACAATTCAATACAACTGACAAAGTTTTTATTTTGCAGTGCGGAAACACAAAATAAGCCTTGAATTTTAGAATGAGCCAAGTGGGGAAGGTGAAGCTGGTAGTGATATTTTGTAAATTAAATCTAAATAGTTAATGTTAATTTATACCGTATAGCTGTAATAATGGTTTGAAAATTAAATAACTGCGTTTTCCGTGGCTATTATATTATACACTTGATTATTCATTCGCATTTTGCCAAATACTAATTAGTAGTAATTCCTTTTTTTCCTCTTTTTTTTCTTTAGATATTGCTATTTATGGACGCATAGGTTAAACAATTTGTACGGTTTACATTGCCTGTAAACATCTCGTTTACAATTAAAAATATTGAAACTATATAACAGGTAGTAACGTTACACATACAAATCATAAGACGTTTTCACTGTTATTAACTTATTTTTATTTTAAAAAATGTGATATTTCGACCACTTTACAGCAGTCTTTATCAAACCAATGATATCACATTTATTAAATAAAAGCAGTCTTTATCAAACCAATGATATCACATTTATTAAATAAACAGTGAAAAAGTCTAATGATTTGTATGTGTAATCTCGTTTACATTTTCATAAATTTCATTCTAGTGTTATAGAAAATACTGTTGCACTGTAATATTTCAAACGAAAGTTATACATTGAATTTTAGTAACGATGCAATGATGCCACGACAGTGTTGGCTCGAGCGTTAAGCGCGCGACTCTGATTCGGGAGGTCCCGGATTCAAATCCCGTCGAGACCGGCAATCCTGACTGAATGTTTGTCCGAGGTTTTCCTCAGTTGTTAATGCGAATGCAAGGGATTGAGTCCTCTTAAACAGCCCTCGGACATCCCTTCACAATTGTCCTATCCGCAACATACCTATAGTTAGTTAGACACCGGAAGAGGGGCATGAATTTCACCCTGGGCAGGCTTCCCACTAAAATATATTTATTCAAAACGAACAATTTATTGAATTATTGAATAAACCTATAAAGGCCCGCTTTTTGCATCCTTTGTATTGCTCAATTACATTGTAAATAAGGTTTTAATAAATAAATAATATAATTAAATGAATAAATAAATAAATAAATAAAAGATAACGCACAGATTATTTTATATAGTGCCGTAGGGTCCCGAATCTTGCCTCAACCAACCTTAATTTATCACGGGTAGCAAAACGCACATAGGTCAATACAAATTTCACCCTTGAAGGTATGGAGGAATGATATTGTTCAATCTACCTGGTAGGACTATTGGCGCACTTGATATAGTTCAATATCCAAGGCGGAAGGGACGTCTTAGGTTTAAGCAGGAATGTGTTCTGAGTTTGAAGGGTCCTTTTCTACAATTAATTGTATGGAAATATGGTGTTTGTCCCATGCACGAATTTCCTTTGCTTGTTAAATATTTTAAGATGAATTAGCAAACTTGCATTAAAGAAAACAAAATTAAGTAGTTTGGATATGTTTTTACTTTTTAAATTAAAGAAGATTATCGGTGGCATAGCCTCAGTGAAAATGTTAGTAGGAAATGTGTGTTCAGTCTTTGTAAGGTGGAGCAAATGCCTCCCACTTCCCCCCTTGCCCCTGCCCCTCATCGATTAATCGGCATTTTGCACGTTTTTTCATAAAATCATCAAGTAAACTGATATTTTTGACACATTAACTAAGATAAAGAAAGGATCTAAAGTAATAGATTTCAGCCTCTTCATTTTCAATCCATAATTAAATAATTAAATAAAGAAGGAATTTATTATGACCTCAATATCTTAAAAGTACCGTAGGCCCTACTCGAAATAACTATCGTATTAATGGTTATTGATCGATATCGAATAGTTTGAAGGTATCTTAAAATAAACTAAATTTTTTTAAGTTTATTTTAATTTACCTGCTCAAAGGTTGGATAATAATATATTGGTTAATAACACTTTTAAATGTCTTGCTACCCATTGATGATATTTTTATTGTATCGGGTTGTTTTGTAGCGGTGGCACACATGATATTCTTATGTCAACGTTTCGAAGACCATTTTGTCTTCTTCTTCAGGACGTGAAATATGATAATATGAAATTATGAATTGACTCTTGTTTCTTGTTATTGTTTTTTCTATTGTTACTATTAATGTTTTTTTGATTGGTTATTCTAAATAAGCTTCCTTAATTCACTGTCAGATTGTCATTTGCTAGACAACTTTCCTATTTCGTAGTCTTCCACCCCAGACATGTTCCTCTTGAACCGGAACATCTCTTGGACTGGGTCTATGATATCTTCATAGACCCAGCACAAGTGAAAGTGCCTATTGGGGAAGATATCATAAACCCAGTCCAAGATTTATGTCGTACATGTGGTTAACACATTATTTCCTTGCATGGTTCCAAACGAGTCAAAAGGTACCGATATAACAATCGAGTCTGTCTCGTACTTAATTAATTTAGAAGTACCGATAATTTTTTTAGAACGTTACCATAATATAGCACACCTATTTCATAGCCTTATTTGTGTTTTGCTACGAATTTGGAAACTTTACTCAGATGACAAGAATGATTTTTATATTTTTATTTCCTTATTTTCTTCAATGTTGTTAAAATTGTTTTGTTAACGCGTAAAATAGTAACTCAATTTGTGCATACATATCGATAGGGCTAGGAGTAATCAGATTTTGTAGGGAAAACCCACATTTCATATCGTTATAATAACTGACATCACCAAGTAAAATATTAATGTTGGAACAAAATAATAAATAATACAGTTTCATATTCATACATAGCTCAATAAACGTGCTATGGTTACGTGGTTGCATTTGCAATGATTAAGTAATAATGTATTTATTTGATGCGGTAACTTATTGACATGGATATAGAAATTACAAATCATTACACGTTAACCAAGGCATTTATTAACCAGCTTCTTCTTCAACTTGTTTAATGATTTGTTTATGTATGGTCAATTTATGTTTATTGTTCCTTTAAGGTGTAATATTCTTTCCTCACACCCTCTATCAAAGATGTCATGACTAATCTTTGTCTCTACACAGATGCCTGAATAAAAATGTTGTTGAACCTGTTTACATTGGAAAATAAAAATAAATCGAAAGTCGAGACTATCGTACGTGTTCATGTAAACTTTGGTCTATTTTACCAGGTTTCAAATTTCTCATCGCTTTTTAGTTACATCTGTTAAAAATTGAACATAATTGTGTAAAAATTAATTATGGAAGCACCCAAAAAAAAATATATAAATGCAATTATCTTGAATTTAGAATTCACCAAAATGTTCAAAAATATCCAAATAATTGCGCATTTTCTGACTAATTTGTGATATATTATGTTATTATTCAACGTTTGATATGATATGTCAATTATTATCAATAACAGGTACCTACAAAGTTTTATTCAGATGTTATGAATTCATTTGTAATTAATTATGTATGGCTGCAGGGAAAGGACGAGCTGAACACCAAAACAGTTCTACTCCCTCAAATACAAAAAAAATACAATAAAATAAGTAAATGGAATGTTTGCTTGCAAGAGAATACTTATTTTGAAGCCGACACGAATTAAAACTACGTCAAGAGAGGGTTTGAAAGACCGGCCTGCCACCCAACCCTCCAGCTGCCTGGGAGGCTGACCTTCAAAATGCCGTTATAGTTTATGGCTTTACGAGCATGGTGTAGAAAGTTCCTCCTCATTGCAAGTATTTATTTTCAGACAACCTGATTCCAGATGACGACTGGACGACTGTGTAACGACCTGATTCAATTTATTTCCATTTATTGATGGTTTTGATTGCATTTCAAGGACATAACATCTTATGTGAAAAACTTCCACTATAAAGTTTAAATCACTTAGGCATACGTAGAGTATGTTGCCAATCAAAGATCACAATAGTAATTTATAATATCGTGTACTGTACAGTATCAAAAAATAATAAACTGTTTGCTGATTGGAGTAAATATGATATAAAATAGACAGGCCTACTTCCTCTGCTCTGGACTTTTAATCATGATTATCAGTTTTTTACTGAGATGGTAGAATGTCAATACGCAATTTTTTCTTTAAAAGAACAAACAAATCACTACTTTCATTTACACAATATTTATTTAATGACTATATTTTTGTTCTCTAATATAGAACTCAAAAGAATAAGAATATATAGGGTATCCCAAAGAACAAAGATTTAGTGATTTGCTTTGCAACTTCGCACGATTCGATTTAAGAAAGTCGATGCGATATTTTCAAACTTTCGTTGTAAAATACAAAGTGCAGGGATTAACTATGTAACATGCAACAAAACTAATTTATAATCTTTCCATGTTACAAATAATATTCTCAGACATAACTGTACTATTTATTTAAGATGAATCACGCACGTGCAATCACAGAGACGTCAGCTGAGTCAGCACCCTCGCGTCAGAGTTGAACCGGACGATCACCGAGCGTCTACTAATGACGAAAGGTGACCATTAGACACGCTTAATTAACATTTTAGACCGTTTTCACGGAAGCGGAAAAAAGGGCTCAACATAACACTTTTTCTAAAATTAAAAAAGTAAACAAATTGATTTTCATGATTAAGGATTTTGTCAAAAAGTCCCAAATAGACTTTTTGGCTGCATTATTTTTTTTTTTGACAATTATGTAGCCTAAGTTCCAAATTACTAGTCAATGCTGGTACTTTAATCAAACTTCCAAATCCAGCCCAAAATTGTATTTGTGCCCAAATAGTTTCACAATTTTCTTACATTTTCTTCTCACTATAATGATCCCAAATACCAGTTTCATCTAATTGTTTTTGATTTGTTATAATATGTGTTAAGTTTATTACAAAAAACTGAATAACTATTTTATATTCACCACTTGCAGATCACTGGAAAAGGAGGCGTGTCGTATTTACGAGATGAGGTGTCCATATTTCCGAAGGGTACAACAAATCCAAATATTCGACGTGAAGGTGCTATTTGCCACCAGCAGCAAATAATGAAGTGTTTAATTGAAACTGAAGGCCACGGCGTCTGCAATCTCTGCATTATGCGAAAATTTAAAGTAGCCTACATTATCTTTCTGATACCAACTTACCTGCCTTCCTATACTCCTAGCTATCTAAAGCCTGCTTACGTTCTACCTACCGCTTGTCCACCTAACTGTTGTATTTCCTTTGCCTACCTAACTTTGTTTATACCTACCTACCTACCTACCTACCTACCTACCTACCTACCTACCTACCTACCTACCTACCTACCTAAGCTTACAAAGATTCCACCCACCTACTTCTTTATCTAAGTACTTCCTTACCTGAACTACCTTACTAACGAACCAACTTTCTCATTGTAACTACAAATCTATAACTCCCTACTACTTTCTTTCTACATTTAACCTACTAAGTCCTACCTACCAACAACTAATAGATACAATTCCTATTCCAACAGCATACCAACTTCCCTACCTACTTTCTGGTTGATAACCTCCTACTCTACACCTTCCACTGGTATTCTACATTACGGCGTTCCTCTACCACCAGACAACCATCTTTTACCTACCAACCTCCTACCTACCAATTCATTCCCACGTACCTGCTAAATCTTCGTCCGGATTGACGGTGGAGAGTATCGATCACGGAGCCTACCGAATTAGGGTCTCACGAGTTACGACTTACAATAAGCTACATGGTGATTAGAATTATCTTATGTGTGAACGATCATGTCCTATTAATATGCCATACGAACAATGACTGTTTATAGCTTATGTTTGTGACATTTCTTAATCTGACATTATTTGTAAGATGAATATTTTTTTGTAAGTTATTAATTAATTGCTGAATAGAATTTGTAATTTGTATTCTTTCCTGTATCCTGTCCAAAATAAAATGAAACACATTCTAATCTCTCTCTCGAGCACAATTTGTAAAATATATTTTTGTACAAACGTTTTGGTATTGGTGTGCAGTTCATCCAATAACGAAGGTTGGAAGTAAGTGTAAGTGGCAAACAAACTAATACCAACTTTTGATTTAATAGTCCAACGATAACCAAAGTTTGACTTTAGTCCCGCCACTAACTAAAACTAACGTGATGTTATTTGGATGCTAACTAAAAATAAACGTTGTGTATTTTTTATTTGTTTTAAAATTGTGGTCTTTGGTCGGGTGCAAACTAAAATCCGAAGTTGGATACAAAGTCAATCAAACCCAAAACCAATGTTATATTTCAGAAGAATACATACCAAACAAGGTGCATGTTAGTTGCTTACAACCAATTGCAACGTTGAACTTTATTTGTTACCACCAAACCCAGCGTTGATTTTAGTGGCTTTAACCAAAACAAAACGCTGGATATCGTTGATACCTGTATATTGACATAGGCTAGGTATGCCCACCATTGTGTATCATCATGTAAGAGAATGTAAGCCTATATGACGGTGATAAAACGTACATCTCTGAATGCGAGTGAAGTCTTTGGTAAGTCCCTATAGGCTAGTTTAAATACTGCATAGGGCTGGAATATTACATTGGCGACTTGGATGAAATTATTTCATCATTCAATTGTAAATCATGGATGATACAATATAAAGGCATTTATTGTGATGGTGAGCAGACTCCCTAGGACAGAGATGGGCACGCTGGCTACGTGCATTTGAATATTATGTAGAGAGCCAGAACAATCTCTGTGCCTAGGAGGAAGAAGGCATGCTCTTGCATAAGGCTGGCATGGATGTGCAGGATGTGTTTCATTCGTTGACGTTGCCCACGGGAAACGGGAACGGACGATTATAGAACGGCAGTTAGACGCCCTAACCTCGAAATTCACGCCCAGGACTAATGTTCCTTATGAACGTATTAAGTTTCGTGCTTTAGCCCAAGCCGAAAATGAAACTGTAGATAAATACGAATCACGTTTGAGACGTCAAGCGTTGGTATGCGATTTCGAGGATAAAATAGATGAACACCTAAGGGATCAAATTTTAGACAAAGTTTTCTCCAAGGCACTAAAACGGAAGTTGATAGAAATAGGGCCTAGTATGACGTTACAGTCGGTATTAGATACCTCTCGGTCGTGGGAGGACGCTAATATCAAGGAACAGGATTTGCAGAAGGTAGGCCTAGCAGGTCTCACTGAGGAGGTGAGAGGAATGCAAATCCAGGGGCGACCAACATGGAAACAAAAATCAAAATTGTTTCTCATGTGGTTTTCAAAGGTCATTTCAAGGGAGATCCAGCATGTCCAGCTGTTGACACAGCAGTGTCACACCTGCGGTAAAAAGGGGCACTTTACCTCATGTTGTAAATCAAGGATAAACGGGAGGACCATGACACACGCACACCTAAGCATTCTAGGCCTAGGCCTAGAATAAAAAAGAAGCCTAACAGAGTTCATCAAGTAGATGACCCTGAATCTGAAAGTGACACAGATTCACATGCATTTAGGTTAGTGGCGGGACTAAATAATTCCAAAGTTGAATTATTACACGTTACGATAGGTGGCGTAGCTTAAATGTGCTCATAGACTCAGGGGCGACCTGCAATGTTATAGACGGACAAACGTGGCAACGTTTAAAAGAGAATAACATTAAGTGTAAGTCTTCTCTGTCAAAAAAGTTGTGTACCCTTATGGCACTCGTACACCACTGCCAGTCCTTGGTAAATTCTCAGCCGAGATCAGGTTAGTCCCGACCGCATAGAAAATGCAATGTTCTATGTGATTGAGGGGATAGGCCAACCGCTTCTTGGAAAGGAGACATCAGAAAAACTTGGTATTCTAAAAATTGGATTGAACTTAGTTAATAAGGTCGATGTAGGCCTAGTTCTACAAAGAAAATGGGGAAGCGAAGGGGTTTCAACTGCGGTTGCCTATCAAGCATGATGTGAAACCTGTCTCACAACCCCTGAGGAGGATTCCTGTGCCACTCCAGAAGAGGTTAATGAAGAAACTTGATGAACTTGAGGAGATGGATATCATAGAAAAGGTTTGTAGGACCGTCGAAATGGTCATCGCAGTTAGTCGTTGTACCCAAGGATGATGGAGATATACGCATATGTGTAGACATGAGGCAGGCAAATGCTGCAATAGAAAGAGAAAGACACCACATTCCGACTTTTGATGATCTGCTTCCAGAACTTAACCAAAGTACGGTTTTTAGCAAGCTAGATATCAAAAACGCGTTCCATCACATCGAACTTTGTCCGGAGGCTCGTGAGATTACACATTTCTCACAAATAGAGGCCTTTACAGGTACAAGAAACTTATGTTCGGGGTGAACTGCGCTCCTGAAATGTTTCAGAACATTATGGAACAGTTGCTTCAAGGTTGCGAGGGTGTCCTTATCTTCATCGATGATATTGTAGTTCATGGAAAAAACAAGGTTGGAGCACGACCGGGGACTTGCCAAAGTCCTAAAGATTTTAAAGTCAAGAGAAATCACTCTAAATGAGGCAAAATGTCAGTATGGTGTGAGTTCCATCACCTTCATGGGCCACCGTCTATCTGATAGAGGTATTGAGGGCTACGACAAGCAAGATTGAAGCAGTTAACAATTGCCGCGAGCCGAGAACGAGTGAAGAGGTGAGGAGTTCTTAGGTTTGGTGAAACTTCGTAGGAAGGTTCATTCCAACATCTATCCACCATCACGGAACCATTGAGAGGCTATGAAACAAAACGTTCAGTTTGTTTGGGGCACTGATCAAGCAATGCTTTTCTGCACTGAAAAAAGCATCTAACAGAACCATGCTTGTTAGGATACTATGGATCCTGAGGCAAAAACTCAAATTGTTGCAGATGCTAGTCCTGTCGGACTTGGAGCCGTTCTCATCCAATCAGGACAGGATGGTCCACGGATTATAAGCTACGCCAGCAAGAGTTTAACAGATGTGAATCACGCTACTCCCAAACAGAGAAAGAAGCATTGGCTCTAGTGTGGTCATGCGAACATTTCCACCAGTATCTATTCGGAAAGGAATTTGAGCTTGTTACAGATCACAGGCCGCTCGAATTATCTTTGCACCAAAATCGAAGCCATGTGCTCGAGTAGAACGCTGGGTGCTTCGTCTACAATCATACAACTACGTAGTTGTATACCGTCCAGGCAAATCTAAACATTGCCGATCCACTTTCAAGACTGTCAGCTCCTTTCAGCAAACAACAAACGTTTGATGAAACAGGAGAATGTTATCTCAATGTTCTTGTACAAAGTGTTACGCCAGTTGCCTATCTGTTAACGACATTGAACAGGAATTTGAAGGAGATAGCGAACTTCAAGCTGTGTCTAAAAGTTTGGCAAATGGGTCATGGGAGGAAGCAACTAAACCTTACCATGCATTCAAAACAGAGCTGAGTCAAGTGGGAAATACTATTCTTCGGGGATCTCGTTTAGTAATTCCAACAGCCCTGAGAGAACGCACATTGGAGTTAGCCCACGAGGGACACCGGGGATGACCAGCATGAAACAACGCATTAGATCAAAAGTATGGTGGCCAGGTATCGATCGAGATTGTGAAAACCATGTAAAATCATGTTATGGATGCCAACTGGTTGCATCACAAGATCCACCTGAACCAATCCGAAGAACAGAGTTTCCAACTCAATCTTGGCAGGATATTTGTGTCGATCTTCTGGGTCCATTACCTTCGGGACACTACTTACTTGTAACTGTCGATTATTACAGCAGGTACTACGAGGTTGATATTATGAAATCTGTTACGTCACATCAGACAATCGAAAAACTGAAAACAATATTCGCACGATATGGGCTTCCAGCTACAATCAGATCCGACAACGGACCTCAATTCGATAGTGAAGAATTTCGAAAACTTCTGTGAAGTGAACAACATACAAATACGATACACCACACCGCTATGGCCCCAAGCCAACGGTGAAGTTGAGCGACAAAACCGCTCCATACTGAAACGTCTCAAGATTGCTCAAGCAACAGGCACCAATTGGAAAGAAGAACTTCTGACCTACCTTGCCTTGTATCGCAGCACTGCACATCGACAACAGGAGTAAGCCCTGCGGAATTGATGTTTAAACGCAAGATGAGAGACAAGTTACCGTCATGCTTTACTGCAAAAGAAGAAGATGGAGAAGTTCGGGACGAGATACGGAAAGAAAATGGAGGGAAAAGTATATGCTGACAAAGCACGCAATGCTAAAGACAGTGAGATAGCTGAAGGCGATTTGGTGTTGACTAAAACAACCAAAGGCTAACAAACTAACAACACCTTTCCATCCTATTCCTAACCGAGTAGTAGAAAAGAATGGTAACAGCATAACAATCCAAACCCCCGATAATGTCCAATATACCCGCAACTCGTCTTCTTTAAAAAATTCATATCCAATCCCGTACCACTCTTCAGCCAAACAGATATACCGGTACTGATGGCAACAACAAACCACCTGGAGAGAAGGAAGGTCTAATCCATTGTGATCCTGGGGGTGCCGGAACATCATCAACTTGCCACCAGCTTCCGGTGTCCACACCACTACAGGTACCAGAACCACCTGAGCAACAGGTCACGCAGACATTCGCAAGACCTCAACGGGAAATCAGGTTACCTTCACGATACCAAACCTGATTGCATTATGAAGTATGACATAGAGATTGTTCTCATTTCTTTAGAATATTATAGTTATTCTAAAATTAGTTATTACAATTCGTTACGTTAATTACGTTGCTTATCATACGTAAAGGTAGTATATTACCGTATTAAGTTAAATGCGTAAAGTAATTGATCTTACACTGTTTGTACTTATTGTTTCTATTAATCATTTCAAATTAATCTTAGAAGGCAAAACATTTTCATAAAAGAACCTAGGTTAAAATCTTAAATTATAAAGAAGAAGGGATTGTAGTATTGACATAGGCTAGGCTATGCCCAGCCATTGTGTAATCATCATGTAAGAGAATGTAAGCCTACTATGACGGTGAATAAACGTACATCTCTGAATGCGAGTGAAGTCTTTGGTAAGTCCCTATAGGCTAGTTTAAATACTGCATAGGCCTGGAATATACAATACCAACTAAATAAAACGAAGGCTTTGGTCGGCCACAAAACCAAAATCCTACGTTGGGTAAAAGTAGTCAACCTACCAAAATCCTCCGTAGATTTTGAGTCGGTTTCCAACCAAAACAAAAACGTTGGATATACGTCGTATACCAACTAAAAAAAAAGACGGATGTTGGACGGAAGCAAACCAAAATCCTACGTTGGGTACAAGTAGTCAACCAACCAAAACCCTACGTTGATTTGAAGTCGGTTTCCCAAACCCAAAAAACAAAACGTTGGCCACCGACTATAAAACAAGGTTGGATTTTGGTCGGCGACCGACCGTCGGATTACTACGTCCGAAAACTTAGTTGGCCCGACGGACATAACTACGTAGTTTCGGCGTAGAAAATAAACGTTGGCCCGACCAAACCGAAAACGTCGGCACAACGTCGGCGCGACGTATGTGTTCCCGCTGGGTAGGCTCCCATGGATCCGGGAAATGCCTAGGCCTACGCTAAGCTCTGCGAAATTAAGCACGAATTAAAGATGTCTCTTCTAAGGGCTAGGCCTAGGCCAACGAGTCCCTAGGGAGTTGGAGTTCGCCATGCTCGCGGCCACGAATATTTCCAAGAGTGGCCAAGATAGGCATAGGCCTAGCCTTAACCCTAGTCGCCCTAGTAGATAAATATTTTTTAATTTCACAGGACCACTATTTTCTTAGTCTAAGCCTTCGCTTTGTGTAGGCCTACACCTTCATAGCTGTGTCTAGTAGGCCCTATATGCCTAGGGCCTATGGCTTTACACCCTTCTGCAAAATATTGGCAAGATTGTATTGTAAGATCTTGTATTATTCTTGCCAAGATTTTGCAAGATCTTGTAAAATCTTGCAAGATTTTGTAAAATCTTGGCAAGATCTTGTTAAATCTTGACAAGATTATGGTTGGTCTATTTATGCGGTAGGCCTTCTTGATGCAATTTCGATTTACACATTATGCCACCTTCCTAATAATGTTACCCGTGCTGTTAATCTAGACCTTAGGCCCCTACCTATGAACAAGAACATAAAGCAAGTAAGCTTTAATGCAGGCCAGGGCAAACATATGCCTAGGCCTAGTGCCCACCTTATTACTACCGGTATTGGATGTTTATTCATGGCTTGTTAATTTAGGCCCTGTGAACATAAAGCAAGTAGGCTTCTCTGCAGGCTAGGGCAAACGCAGGCCTTGCCCTATAGTGCAAGGCATAAGACTTAGTCAACTGTCATCTAAGCTACTACAAGTAGGCCTAGTGGTTGTAAATAGCCTACACTCACATAGTCTGAGGCCTGTAAAAGACATGGCAGCTATCTATAGCTATTTATGTGCTTGTATACCAGGTCTATTTATCAACTGTCTTCTCTAGTTCTAAATAAACTGAAACAATCAGCACAAATGTAGGCTTGTTTGATGTCCCTAACTGTTAGTGATGAGGTTTAAGATACTAGCACCAGGTGGCAGATTTTGACAAGATCTTGTTTGTATCTTGTTTTAGCCAAGATCATGCCAAGAATATTCTTGTCAAGAATCTTTGCAAGAAATGAACAAGATCTTATTTCAATGCAATACCTTGGCAAGATCTTACAAAATACAAGTTCTTGTCAAGTCAAGATCTTGCAAGATCTTGACAAGAATTTTCACCGGGGCAGAAGGCCTAACCCTGGCCTTATTCATATCATTTGTTTCAACTAGGTAGGTAGACAATTAGGCTTGGCCAATGGAAATTTACTAAAATATTAGTAAGCTAGTCTCAAACTGTGTCTGTAGGGCCTACTACATCACAAAGTCTTTTTTTATTCTTTGGTCTACAAGGAAGGTAGGCCTACAGTGTAAGCTGACCTTGGCCTACTCTTGACCTTGATAATAATTTAGGCTACAGTAGTCTTGAAAGTCCTCTTACAGTTCTAGCAATACCCTACCTGTCTAGATTTGAATTAAATAATTAGGCCTAAGTTGTAGGCAAATAAGAAATTTGACTGAAAAATGTGTAGCCTAGCCTTAGGCTTAGGTAGGCTATATCTAACAATTTAAAAAGCTTATTTAAAGGTCCAAGGCTCACCAAATATTCCTGTTCATCAACATATTCTATGGAAGGAATACACGGTTTTTCACATCTATCTTAAGCACGAGTATAGCCAATACCAATTACCAGTAGCCTACATTCAACTTGGCCTATGTAAATGTAGGTACGGTACATGTAATCAAGGCTTAAGGGATATAGACCTAGGCCTACCATAGTAAACATTCAAAATGATTGCTTATCATGTCAGCTGCTGTGACCCTTGGGCCTACCGTAGGCCTACAGCTACATATAGCCTAGATTTATGGTCCGGATAAATTATTTCAAAGTTTACTGTCTATGGCTTCTAGGACTGGGGATATGACAAAAAGTAATTTTTTTTAAATTTTACTATAGCTAGCCATAGGCCTCTGCCCTATTGACTTAAATGTTGGGCTATGAAAGGAAAGAAGTCTAAAGAGTTCACGTTCTTCTTAGAAAAAAAAATCAGGTAGGCCTAGGCCTACCAGTAATGTCAGGGGAACTAGAAATATCTAAGATTTTGTTGTCTCCATAAAACACAAAACACTGAGGCCGAAGTTATGCTAAGAAAATTAAATAAAAACAGTAGGCCTAGCCTAATACAAACTAGGCCTAAGAAAACTAAAATTGCAAGCATTAGCGGTACCTAGCCTACGGTAGGCCTACATGTAGTTTCCAGCGACTCGGAACATGCTGAAAACGCATTGTTGTAGCGTACATTACCACTACCACGCAAAACGTTCATGTACTTTTAGGCCTAAGGGGTGTAGGCCTACCGTAGTTAACATTAAAATGATTGCTTAGGCCTCTCAGTTTTATGTCAGCTGCTGTGATCCTAAGATTTAGAGATTGACAAAAATAACCACTTTTTCAATTTATGCTTCAATTCGAGCAAAATTTATTGGTAGGCCTACCGTAGGCCTACAGCTGCACATATGATTTATGGTCCGGATAAATTATTTTAAGTTTACTGTCTACTAGGACTAGGCCCTATAATATAATTTAAAAGATCCATATTAGAAAAAGTCAGGTAGTGTCAGAGGAACTAGAAATCTGAGATTTTGTTGTAGACTAGGTTACCAACTCCATATACCAACTCCATGAAACTAAAAAACTTTAAGGCAAATTTTATGATATGAAAATTAAATAGAAACAGTAGGCCTAGCTTCTACAAAAATAGCCATAAACAAAACTAAATTTGCAGGCATAACCGGTGGCCTACATGTAGTTTCCAGCGACTCGGAACATGCTGAAACGCGTTGTTGTAGCGTAGGCCTACATTACAACTACACAAAATGTTCATGTAGGCCTAGGCCTAATTTTATGGTTAAAGGGTGTAGACCTACCGTAGTTAACATTAAAAATGATTGCTTATCATATCAACTGCTGTGATCCAAACAATTTGGAAATAGAGAAAAAATAACAAATTTTAAAATACGTCGAATCGTCGATTCAAGCAAAATTTATTTGGTACATTAGGCCTACAGCTGCACATAGATTAAATGGTCTGCACATTACTAAAGCCTAGCCCCACAGTATTAAAATTTTACTGCCTATGACTTCATCTTCTAGGGCTATGACACAATTTATTTTCAAAGAGAAGATTATCTTTCAATGCCTCCGGTTTTAGAAAAAGTTAGGTTCTGGTAATGTCAGGGAACTAGAAATCTGGGATTTTGTTGTAGACTAGGTCTAGGCCTAACCTACTCCATAACATTACAAACTTTAAGCCAATGTGATGCTATAAAAATTAAATAAAAATTTAGGCCTAATACAAATAACAAAACAAAAATGGTACGTAGACATTTTTACATAGGCCCAGGGCTACATAATTGCCTTTTCCATTGAGATTAAATTTAGCTCTAATGCCCATAGTTGTAGGTTTAGTTTGTAGGTCTAGGGCCTAGGTCCCAATGATGTTAAAATTAACTACTCTAAAGACATAGGCCTATAAGCCTACAATTTTTTGTAGGACCTAGGCTATGTTGGTAGTAAACTGTTATTCCTATATTTAAATTCTGAAACAAGATTTTTTTGTTTACAGGTACTTTCCCAGGATGGTGCCCAAGAGAACTTCAGAGAAGAATCAATAAAAGCGTCCACGGGAAGTTTGTCGTCAATCCTGTGTCAAATTTGCACAAAAGTCATTTACTTTATGTAGGGCCTACATTGTCTATGAAGTGTAGTCAAACAAAACAAAGCCAATAAAATTATCCTAATCAAATGATTTCAGGATCTTTGTGTGACAATTTTATAGTTACCTTATTTGGCAACTGGAATACTTTGAAGTCAATTAATTTTGAAATCTAAATCAATATCAGGCCTAAACCAACTTAAATTTAGGAATATTATATTAAATGCAGTCGAATTAACATAATTAGTTATTGTTGTATGAAATTTAATAATGTCAGGTTCACATGCATACAGTGACATAAAATGGTTTAATTTCTGAGATGAACAACCTACGCACCTGATAAGTACCTAACCTGTTTAATTGACTTTAAAGTTGCAGTGCAAAATCCCACGTTTTAAATAACTCCTTTAATCGATGTATTAATAGTTAAAAGTAGGATATAAACCTACCTTTCCTACAATTTTTCAGGAACCACAAAACCATGCCCATTCACCTTTCGGTAGTTAAGCATGATATTGTTTAGTAGATAACCTTGTTGTTATTTACCAGTAGTAACTATTCGAAATAAGTCAATAATTCCTACTGGTAAAAACAAAAAAGTTAAAATATTGATTATAATAGCAAATAGTTGACTTTTGACCAAATCAATAGTTTACTATTGACCAAATAAAGAGTGAACTATTGACCAAATCAATAGTGAACTATTGAACGAATCAATAGTGAACTTTTGACCGAGTCAATAGTTTACTATTGACCAAATCAATAGTTTACTATTGAATGACGCAATAGTTAACTATTAACAGTTATCAATAGTTTACTATTGGATGGTTGTCAATAGTTTACTATTGGATGGTTGTCAATAGTTAACTATTGGATTGTTATCAATAGTGAACCCAAATAAACTATGGTTGAAATACTATTGAGTTCTCAATAGTTTCTCAATAGTTATTTTTCATAAGGGGAATATTTGGGTACGGATTTCTGACTTATTTATGAACCAAACCGGGAACTGTCACTGTCAATCATCACAACTAACTATATAGTACACGTGGGCAAGTAGTAGAATCGCCCTGTTGTGCAGTTGAATTTTTCCCCAAAAAATTCAAAAAGGCTAACCCCTTAACATATTTGTTAATTTTGAGTCCGTCTCAAAATCAATACTATTCTTTAAAATTATTAAACAAGGGAGTTCTCCCATTGTCAAATAACCAATTAACTGTCAAATCAGACAGAAATTGACAGATTTACGGAAGTTTATTTACTTTGAGCGGGATCTTTGGGTACGGATTTCTTACTTATTTATGAACCAAACCGGGAACTGTCACTGTCAATCATCACGACTAACTTTAGAGTACACGTGTGCAGTAGTAGAATCGCCCTGTTGTGCAGTTGAATTTTTCGCCAAAAAATTCACAAAGGCTAACCCCTTAACAAATTTGTTAATTTTGGGTCCTTCTCAAAATCAATATATTCTACAAAATAATTAACAAGGGAGTTCTCTTATTGTCAAATAACCAATTCATTGTCAAAATCGGACAGAAATTGACAGATTTACGGAAGTTTATTTAACTTTGAGCAAAATCTTTGGGTACGGATTTCTACTTATTTTATGAACAAAACCGGGAACTGTCACTGTCAATTATCACGACTAACTATACAGTAGACGTAGGCAGTAGTAGAATCGCCCTGTTGTGCAGTTAAATTTTTGCCAAATATTCACAAAGGCTAACCCCTTAACAAATTTGTTAATTTTGGGTCCGTCTCAAAATCAATATATTATTTAAAATTATTAACAATAGAGTTCTCCCATTGTCAAATAACCAATTTACTGTCAAATCAGACAGAAATTGAAAGATTTACGGAAGTTTATTTTACTTAAGCGGGATCTTTGGGTACGGATTTCTTACTCATTTATGAACCAAACCGGGAACTGTCACTGTCAATCATCACAACTAACTATAGAGTACACGTGGGCAGTAGTAGAATCGTCCTGTTGGCAGTTGAATTTTTTGCCAAAATATTCACAAAGGCTAACCCCTTAACAAATTTGTTAATTTTGGGTCCGTCTCAAAATCAATATAATAATTAAAATTATTAACAATAGAGTTCTCCCATTGTCAAATAACCAATTTATGTCAAATCAGACAGAAATTGACAGATTTACGGAAGTTTAAATAACTTTAAGCGGGGAACTTTGGGTACGGATTTTTTACTCATTTATGAACCAAACCGGGAACTGTCACTGTCAATCATCACAACTAACTATAGAGTACACGTGGGCAGTAGTAGAATCGCCCTGTGTGCAGTTGAATTTTTTGCCAAAAAATTCACAAAGGCTAACCCCTTATCAATTTGTTAATTTTGGGTCCGTCTCAAAATCAATAAATTCTTAAAAAATTATTAACAATGAGTTCTCCCATTGTCAAATAACCAATTCATGTCAAATCGGACAGAAAATTGACAGATTTACGGAAGTTTATTTACTTTAAGCAGGATCTTTGGGTACGGATTTCTTACTTATTTATAAACCAAACGGGAACTGTCACTTGTCAATCATCACAAACTAACTAAGAGTACACGTGGGCAGTTGTAGATCGCCCTGTTGTGCATTGAATTTTCGCCAAAAAATTCACAAAGGCTAACCCCTTATCAAATTTGTAATTTTTTCCGCCTCACAAATCAAAAATTCTTTAAAATTATAACAATAGAGTTCTCCCATTTCAAATAACCAATCATTGTCAAATCGGACAGAAATTGACAGATTTACGAAGTTATTTACTTTAAGCGGGATCTTTGGGTACGGATTTCTTACTTATGTATGAACCAAACCGGGAACTGTCACTGGCAATCATTCACGACTAACTATAGAGTACACGTGTGCAGTAGTAGAATCGCCCTGTTGTGCAGTTGAATTTGTCGCCAAAAAATTCACAAAGGCGAACCCCTTGACAAAGTGGGTAATGTTGGGTCCGTCTCAAAATCAATATATTCTACAAATTATTAACAAGGGAGTTCTCTCATTGTCAAATAAACAATTTCATTGTCAAATCGGACAGAAATTGACAGATTTACGGAAGTTTATTTAACTTTGCGGGATCTTGGGTTCGGATTTTCTTACTTATTTATGAACAAAACGGGAACTGTCACTGTCAATTATCACGACTAACTATACAGTAGACGTAGGCAGTAGTAGAATCGCCCTGTTGTGCAGTTGAATTTTTTGCCAAAATATTCACAAAGGCTAACCCCTTAACAATTTTGTTAATTTTGGGTCAGTCTCAAAATCAATATATTAATATGTTAAATTATTAACAATAGAGTTCACCCATTGTCAAATAAACCCAATTCATTGTCAAATCGGACAGAAATGACAGATTTACGGAAGTTTAAATAACTTTAAGCGGGAACTTTGGGTACGGATTTCTTACTCATTTATGAACCAAACCGGGAACTGTCACTGTCAATCATCACAACTAACTATAGAGTACACGTGGGCAGTAGTAGAATCGCCCTGTTGTGCAGTTGAATTTTTTGCCAAAAAAATTCACAAAGGCTAACCCCTTATCAAATTTGTTAATTTTGGGTCCGTCTCAAAATCAATAAATTCTTTAAAATTATTAACAATAGAGTTCTTCCATTGTCAAATAACCAATTTACTGTCAAATCGAACAGAAATTGACAGATTTACGGAAGTTTATTTTAAATTAAGCGGGATCTTTGGTACGGATTTCTTACTTATTTATGAATTAACCGGGAACTCTCACTGTCAATCATCACGACTAACTATAGAGTACACGTGTGCAGTGGAAGAATCGCCCTGTTGTGCAGTTGAATTTTTTCGCCAAAAAATTCACAAAGGCTAACCCTTAACAAATTTGTTAATTTGGGGTCCGTTTCAAAATCAATATATTCTACAAAAATTATTAACAAGGTAGTTCTCCCATTGTCAAATAACCAATTCATTGTCAAATCGGACAGAATTTGACAGATTTACGGAGGTTTATTTAACTTTAAGCGGGAACCTTTGGGTACGGATTTCTTACTCATTTATGAACCAAACCGGGAACTGTCACTGTCAATTATCACGACTTACTTTACAGTAGACGTAGGCAGTAGTAGAATCGCCCTGTTGTGCAGTTGAATTTTTTGCCAAAAAATTCACAAACAAACCCCCTTAACAAATTATTCTATTTTATGTCCGTCTCAAAATCAATAAATCTACAAAATTATAAACAAGGGAGTTCCCTAATTGTCAAATAACCAATTCATTGTCAAATCGGACAGAAATTGACAGATTTACGGAAGTTTATTTAACTATAAGCGGGTCTTTGGGTACGGATTTTTACTCATTTATGAACCAAACCGACAACTGTCACTGTCAATCATCACGACTAACTATAGAGTAGACGTGTGCAGTAGTAGAATCGCCCTGTTGGCAGTTGAATTTTTGCCCAAAAATTCACAAAGGCTAACCCCTTATCAAATTGTTAATTTGGGTCCGTCTCAAAATCAATAAATTCTTTTAAATTATTAACAAAGAGTTCTCCCATTGTCAAATAACCAATTAACTGTCAAATCAGACAGAAATTGACAGATTTACGAAGTTTATTTTACTTTGAGCGGATCTTTGGGTACGGATTTCTTACTTATTATGAACCAAACCGGGAACTGTCACTGTCAATCATCACGACAACTTTAGAGTACACGTGTGCAGTAGTAGAATCACCCTGTTGTGCAGTTGAATTTTTCGCCAAAAATTCACAAGGCTAACCCCTTAACAAATTTGTTAATTTGGGTCCTTCTCAAATCAATATATTCTACAAAATTATTATTTATTATTTTATTTATTATTTATTTATTTATTTAGTTTTAACGTCTATCTATCAGTTATAAAAACTGATTACAAAGGAGGACAACTAAATAATCTAATTACATAGATGCAGAAACAACAATAAATTACATTTTCGTAAATATTTGAAATAGTCAGCATTACAACAACAATGCATTTAACACAAGAATTTTGGTAACAAACTGAAGGATATTATATCCATTTCAATGAATGAATCAAATCTAAAAAGGGTGGAGAATGAAAAGAAAAGAAAAAAAAAGAAAAGAAAAGAAAAGAAAAGAAAAAAAAAAAAAAAAACATTAAAAAAGAAAAAACGAAAAGAAATTAACATTAATTGATTACATTGATTAAAAGATTAACAAGGGAGTTCTCTTATTGTCAAATAACCAATTCATTGTCAAATCGGACAGAAATTGACAGATTTAATTTTTTAATTGAGCGGGATCTTTGGGTACGGATTTCTTACTTATTTATGAACAAAACCGGGAACTGTCACTGTCAATTATCACGACTAACTATACAGTAGACGTAGGCAGTAGTAGAATCGCCCTGTTGTGCAGTTGAATTTTTTGCCAAAATATTCACAAAGGCTAACCCCTTAACAAATTTGTTAATTTTGGGTCCGTCTCAAAATCAATATATTATTTAAAATTATTAACAATAGAGTTCTCCCATTGTCAAATAACCAATTTACTGTCAAATCAGACAGAAATTGACAGATTTACGGAAGTTTATTTTACTTTAAGCGGGATCTTTGGGTACGGATTTCTTACTCATTTATGAACCAAACCGGGAACTGTCACTGTCAATCATCACAACTAACTATAGAGTACACGTGGGCAGAAGTAGAATCGCCCTGTTGTGCAGTTGAATTTTTTGCCAAAATATTCACAAAGGCTAACCCCTTAACAAATTTGTTAATTTTGGGTCCGTCTCAAAATCAATAAATTCTAAAAATTATTAACAATAGAGTTCTCCCATTGTCAAATAACCAATTCATTGTCAAATCGGACAGAAATTGACAGATTTACGGAAGTTTATTTTAACTTTAAGCGGGATTTTTGGGTACGGATTTCTTACTTATTTATGAACCAAACCGGGAACTGTCACTGTCAATCATCACAACTAACTATAGAGTACACGTGGGCAGTTGTAGAATCGCCCTGTTGTGCATTTGAATTTATCGCCAAAAAATTCACAAAGGCTAACCCCTTATCAAATTTGTTAATTTTGTTTCCGTCTCAAAATCAATAAATTCTTTAAAATTATTAACAATAGAGTTCTCCCATTGTCAAATAACCAATTCATTGTCAAATCGGACAGAAATTGACAGATTTACGGAAGTTTATTTAACTTTGAGCGGGATCTTTGGGTACGGAGTTCTTTCTTATTTTCTGAACCAATCCGGGAACTGTCACTGTCAATCATCACGACTAACTATAGAGTACACGAGTGCAGTAGTAGAATCGCCCTGTTGTGCAGTTGAATTTTTCGCCAAAAAATTCACAAAGGCTAACCCCCTTAACAAATTTGTTAATTTTGGGTCCGTCTCAAAATCAATATATTCTACAAAATTATTAACAAGGGAGTTCTCTCATTGTCAAATAACCAATTCATTGTCAAATCGGACAGAAATTGACAGATTTACGGAAGTTTATTTAACTTTGAGCGGGATCTTTGGGTACGGATATCTTACTTATTTATGAACCAAACCGGGAACTGTCACTGTCAATCATCACGACTAAAATATAGAGTACACGAGTGCAGTAGTAGAATCGCCCTGTTGTGCAGTTGATTTTTCGCCAAAAAATTCACAAAGGCTAACCCCTTAACAAATTTGTTAACTTTGGGTCCGTCTCAAAAACAATATATTCTACAAAATTATTAACAAGAGAGTTCTCTCATTGTCAAATAACCAATTCAGTGTCAAATCGGACAGAAATTGACAGATTACGGAAGTTTATTTAACTTTGAGCGGGATCTTTGGGGACGGATTTCTTACTTAGTTATGAACCAAACCGGAACTGTCCACAGTCAATTATCACGACTAACTTTACAGTAGACGTAGGCAGTAGTAGAATCGCCCCGTTGTGCAGTTTTTAATTTTTTTCCCAAAAAAATTTCCAAAGGGTAACCCCTATCAATTTTTTAATTTTTGGGCCGTCTCAAAATCAATTATTTTTTAAAATTTTCAACAATAGAGTTCTCCCATTGTCAATAACCAATTTTGTCAAATTAACAGAAATGACAGATTTAGGAAGTTTATTTTTCTTTTAAGCGGGATCTTTGGGTACGGGTTTTTTTACCATTTATGAACCCAAAACCCGGGAAATGTCACTGTCAAACTCACGACTATTTTTAAGTAGACGTGGGGAGAAGTAGAATCGCCCTGTTGTGCAGTTTTTAATTTTTCGCCAAAAAATTTACAAAGGCACCCCTTAACAATTTTTTTTAATTTTGGGTCCGTTCAAAATCAAAATATTTCTTTAAAATTATTAAAAATAAGTTCTCCCATTGTCAAATAACCAATTCATTTTCAAATCGGCAGAAATGAAAGATTTTCGAATTTATTTTTAATTTTAGCGGGGTCTTTGGGTAGGATTTCTTTTTATTTTTGAAACCAAAATCCCAACTGTCACTGTCAACTCCGACTAAATATAAATACACGTGGCATATAAATCGCCCTTTGTGCAGTTGAATTTTTTGCCAAATTTCACAAAGCTACCCCTTAAAAAAAATTTTGTTAATTTTGGGTCCTTCTCAAAATCAATATTTTTTTTAAAATTATTAAATAAGTTCTCCCTTTTCAAATAACCCAATTTTCGTCAAATCAAAGAAATTTCAGGGTTTTGGAATTTATTTTTCTTTAAGCGGATCTTTGGTAGGATTTCTTACTTATTTTTGAAAAAAACCCGGGGAAAATGTCACAGCAATCATCAAACTAAATATAAGTACACTGGGGAGTTGTAGAATCGCCCTGTTGTGCAGTTTAATTTATCGCCAAAAAAAATTTACAAAAGGCAAAAACCCCTTTTTAAAATTTGTTTTAATTTTGGGGCCCTCTCAAAAACAATAAATTTTTTTAAAATTTTAACAATAGAGTTCTCCCCTTGTCAAAAAAACCTTCATTGCAAAACGAAATTGACAGATTTACAGAAGTTTTTTTCTTTAAACGGGACTTTTGGGGACGGGTTTTTTACTTATTTTGAAAAAAACCGGGAACCTCACTGTCAAACATCACGATAACTATAATACACTGTGCAGTGGTAGAATCGCCCTGTTGTGCGTTTAAATTTTTTGCAAAAAATTTCCAAGGCACCCCCCTTAAAAAATTTTTTAATTTTGGGGCCGTTTCAAAACAAAATATTTTTTTAAAAATTTTTAACATAGAGTTCTCCATTTTCAAAAAACCCTTTTTTGTCAACGGACAGAAATGAAGATTTTCGGAAATTTAAAAAATTTAAGCGGAACTTTGGTACGGTTTCTTATTTTATGAAACCCAAAACCCGGGGAAATTCCTGTCAAACATCAAGACTAACTATGAGTACACGTGGGCAGTAGTAGAATCGCCCCGTTGTGCAGTTGAATTTTTGCCAAAAATTTACAAAAAGGGTAACCCCTTAACAAAATTTTTTAATTTTGGGGGCGTCTCAAATCATAAATTCTAAAAATTTTAACAAGGGGGTTCTCCATTGTCAAATAAAATTATTTTCAAATCGGGGCAGAAAATTGAAGATTTACGGGAAATTTATTAAAAAATTTTAAGCGTATCTTTTGGGGACGGGTTTTTTACTCATTTATGAACCAAACCGGAACTGTCACTTTTTAAACACCGACTAATAAAGAGTAGACGTGGGGATAGTAGAATCGCCCCTGTTGTGCAGTTTATTTTTTTCCAAAAAAATTTACAAAGGGCCCTTTTCAAATTGTTTTTTTTTTGGGGCCGTCATAAAAACAATTAATTCTTTGAAAATTATTTCAATAGAGTTTTTCCCATTTTCAAAAACCAATCATTTTCAAAATTTGGGCAGAAATTGACAGATTTACGAATTTTTTTTATTTTTTTTTAAAGGTATCTTGGGACGGATTTCTTCTTTTTATAACCAAACCGGGAATCTCCCTGTCAATCACACGACTAAATTAGATTTCACGTGTGCAGTGGTAAAATCGCCCTGTTTTGCAGTTGAATTTTTTTGCCAAAAAAATTTCCAAAGGGACCCCTTTAAAAAATTTTTTTAATTTTTGGGGCCGTCTCAAAATCAAAATATTCTTTAAAATTATTTAAAAATAGAGTTTTTTCCCCTGTCAAATAAACCAAATTTTCTGTCAAATCGGACAAATTGACAGATTTTCGGGAATTTTTTTTTATTTAAGCGGGGTCTTTTAGTACGGTTTTTTACTTATTTATGAATTAAAACCCTGAAATCTCACGTCAATATCACGACTAACTAAGAGACAGGTTGGGATGGTAGAAACGCCCGTTGTCAGTTGAATTTTTTGCCAAAAAATTTACAAAGGCTAACCCCCTTAAAAAATTTTTAATTTTGGGGCCTTTCAAAAACAATTTTCTACAAAAATTTTTAACAAGGGGGTTCT
The DNA here is from genome assembly GCA_024449915.1 of Sweltsa coloradensis. Classification (NCBI taxonomy): domain Eukaryota; kingdom Metazoa; phylum Arthropoda; class Insecta; order Plecoptera; family Chloroperlidae; genus Sweltsa; species Sweltsa coloradensis. The sequence goes on from JAMZAV010006543.1 coordinate 69,584, forward strand.
CTCATTTCAATTCCATTCATTACAAAACGGACGAAAAAGACACTTTTCGAGGTTTTTTTTAACTTAAGCGGATTTTGGGCGGGTTTCTTTCTCTTTAGACCCCAAACCGGGGAAATGTCACTGTCAATTTTCACGATAACTATACGTAACGTAGGGGTAGTAGAAACGCCTGTTTGCATTGAATTTTTTTCCAAAAAAAATTTCCCAAAAAAACCCTTAAAAAATTTTTTCTATTTTTTGTCCTCTCAAAAACAAATATTCTAAAAATTTTAAACAAGGAGTTTTCCCTTTTGCAAAAAACTAATTCTTGTCAAATCGGACAGAAAAATTTACCGTTTACGGAAGTTTATTTAAATTTAAGCGGGGGTCTTTTGGGTCGGATTTTTTACCCTTTTTACCAAACCCGGGAATTCACTGCAATCATCACGATATTTATAGTAGACGTGGCAAGTAGAATCGCCTGTTGTGCAGTTTAATTTTTTTGCCAAAAAAAACACAAAGGCTACCCTAAAATTTTTTAATTTTGGGGGCCGTCCAAAATCAAAATATTCTTTAAAAAAATTAACAAGGTTTTCCCATTGTCAAATAACCAATTACTGTCAAATCAACAGAAATTGACAGATTTACGGAAGTTTTTTTTCTTTAAACGGGATCTTTGGGTACGGGTTTTTTACTCTTTTGAACCAAACCGAAACTGTCACTGTCAATCATCACAACTAACTTAGATCACGTGGGCAGTATAGAATCTCCCCTTTTTGCAGTTTTTTTTTAATTTTTTTTCCAAAAAAATTTACAAGGCTAACCCCCTAACAAATTTTTAAATTTTGGGGCCGTCTAAAATCAAAAATTATTTAAAATTATTAAAAATAGAGTTTTTCCATTGTCAAAAAACCAATTTTCTGTCAAATCAGACAGAAATTTCAGATTAAAAGGAAATTTAAAAAACTTTAACGGGAACTTTGGGGACGGATTTCTAACTCATTTTTGAACCAAACCGGGGCTTCACGTCAATCATCACAAATAACTATAGAGTACCTGGAGAAGTAAACGCCCTGTTTTGCGTTGAATTTTTGCCAAAAAATTCACAAAAGGGTAACCCCTTTTCAAATTTTTTAAATTTTGGGGGCCGCTCAAATCATAATTCTAAAAAATTTTTAACAATAAGTTCTCCTTGTCAAAAAACCAATTTTATTGTCAAACGGACAGAAATTGAAGATTTACGGAAGTTAATTTTTTTTAACGGGGTCTTTGGGGCGGATTTTTTACTTATTTTATAAAACCAAACCGGGAACGTCACTGAATCATCACAACAACTATAAGTCAGGGGGAGTTTTAAATCGCCCGTTGTGCATTTTAATTTTCGCCAAAAAATCACAAAAGGGTAACCACTTATCAAAATTTTTAATTTTTTTTCCGCCTCAAAATCAATAAAAATTTTTTAAAAAAAATTAAAAAAAGAGTTCTCCCCTTGTCAAATAACCCCTTTATTGCAAATCGGACAGAAAATTTCAGATTTACGGAAATTTTTTTAACTTTGAGCGGGGTCTTTTGGGGACGGATTTCTTTCTTTTTTAGAAACCATCCGGGGAAATGTCACTGTCAATCATCACGACTAACTTAGGTACACGATGCAGTAGAGAAACGGGGCCCGTTGTGCAGTTGAATTTTTCGCCAAAAAATTCACAAAAGGTAAACCCCCTTTAACAAATTTTTAATTTTGGGTCCCTCTCAAAAACAATATTTCTTTAAAATTTTTTAAAAATGAGTTTTTCCCATTTTCAAAAACCAAATTTTTTTGCAAAACGGGGCAGAAAATTGACAGATTTTCGGAAATTTTTTTTAACTTTTAGCGGGGTCTTTTGGGACGGATTTCTCTTTTTTTATGAACCAAAATCCAAAATGTCACTGTCAACATCCGACTAATATAGAGTAACGTGGAGTAGTAGAATCGCCCGTTGTGCAGTTGAATGTTTTCGCCAAAAAAATTTTACAAAAGGTAACCCCCTTTAAAAATTTTTTTAATTTTGGGTCCTTTTTCAAATCAATATTATTTAAAAATTTTTAACAATGAGTTTCCCCCTTTCAAATAACCATTTACTGTCAAATCAGACGAAATTGGGCAGATTTACGGAAATTTTTAAAAACTTAAGCGGAACTTTTGGGTACGGTTTTTTTACTCTTTAGAACCAAACCGGGGAAATGTCACTGTCAATCATAAAACTAAATATAGAGTAAAACGGGGCAGTAGTAGAATCGCCCGTTTTTGCAGTTGAATTTTTTTCCAAAAAATTCACAAGAACCCCTTATCAAATTTTTTAATTTTTGGGCCCTTTTTCCCCCCCAAACAAAAATTTTAAAATTTTTACAATAGAGTCTCCCATTGTCAAAAAACCAATTTTTGTAAATCGGGACAGAAATTGACAGATTTACGGAAATTTTTTTATTTTAAAACGGGGTCTTTGGGCGGATTTTCTTTCTTATTTTAAAACCCAAAACCCGGGAACTGTCACTGTCAAACATCACAAATAACTATAGATACCGGGGCAGTGTAGAATGCCCTTTGTGCATTTTAATTTTTTGCCAAAAAATTTCCAAAAGGGTAACCCCTTACAAATTTGTTTTTTTGTTTTCCCCCCAAAATCAATAAATTCTTTTAAAATTATTAACAAAGAGTTCTCCCATTGTCAAATAAAATTCATTTTCAAATCGGAAGAAATTTAAGTTTACGAAGTTTTTTTAACTTTTTACGGGTCTTTGGGTACGGATTTCACTTATTTATGAACAACCCGGGGGCTTCACGTCAATATCACGACTAACTTTAAGTAACGAGGCAAGTAGAACGCCCTGTTGTGCTTGAATTTTTTTCCAAAAATTCACAAAGGCTAACCCCCTTAAAAAAAATTTTTAATTTTGGGGCCGTCTCAAAATCAATAATTTAAAAATTTTTAACAAGGGGGTTTTCCCATTTTTCAAAACCAAAATTTTTTCAAAACGACAAAATTGACGATTTTCGGAAATTTTTTAACTTTGCGGGACTTTTGGGGACATATTACTATTTGAACCAAACGGAACTGTCACTGTCAATCATCACACAACTAAGGTACCGGGGCGTAGTAAATGCCCTGTTGTGGGGAGTGAATTTTTTTCCAAAAAAATTTAAAGGGTAACCCCCCTTCAAATTTGTTAAAATTTGGGTCCCCCCTTTAAAATCAATATTCTAAAAATTAAACAAAGAGTTTCCCCCTGTCAAATCCAATTTATTTTCAAACGGACAAAATTGACAGTTTACGGGAAATTTTTAATTTTAGCGGGTCTTTGGGTACGGCTTTCTATTTTTGACCCCAAAAAAGGGAAATGTCACGCATATCACACTAAATTAAGTAGACGTGGGGGGTAGTAGAATCGCCCTGTTGTCAGTTGAATTTTTTTTCCAAAAATTCAAAAAAGGCTAACCCTTAACAATTTTTTAATTTTGGTCCGTCTCAATCAAAAATTTTTTAAAAATTATTAAAATAGAGTTCCCCATTTTCAAAAAAAACCAATTATTTTCAAAAGGGCAGAAATTGACGATTTAGGGAAATTTAAATACTTTAAAACGGGACTTTTGGGGACAATTTTTTATCATTTATGAAACCAAACCCGGGGAAATGTCACTGTCAAACATCACAAAATAATAAAGAGTAAGGGGCAGAGTAGAACGCCCTGTTTTGCATTTTAATTTTTTTCCAAAAAAATTTACAAAGGCACCCTTACAAATTTTTTTAATTTTGGGGCCCTCTCAAAAACAATAATTCTTAAAAATTATTTAAAAATGAGTTCTCCCATTTTCAAAAAACCCAATTCATTGTCAAAAAACCGAATGACAGATTAAAGGGAAATTTATTTATTTAAACGGGATCTTTGGGGGGACGGGATTTCTTTTTTTTATGAACCAAAACCGGGAAAAGTCCTGTCATCTCAAACCCCAAAATATAATAAACGTGGGCGTAGTAGAAAGGGGCCCCGTTTGCAGTTGAATTTTTGCCCAAAAATTCACAAAGGCTAACCCCTTACAAATTTTTTAAATTTGGGGCCTCTCAAAAACAATATTATTTTAAAATTTTAACAAAAGGTTTTCATTTCAAATAACCAATTTCTGTCAAATTAGACAGAAATTGACAGATTTAGGAAGTTTTTTACTTAAGCGGGGTCTTTGGTACGGTTTCTTACTATTTTTGAACCCCAAACCCGGGAACTGTCACTTTAAACTCACACTATTTTTAGAGTAACTGGCAGGTAAATGCCCTGTTTTGGGATTTTTAAATTTCCCAAAAAATTCCCCAAAAAGGGTAACCCCTTAACAAATTTGTTAATTTTGGGTCCCTTAAAATCAAAAATTCTTTAAAAATTATTAACAATAGAGTTCTCCCATTGTCAAATAACCAATTCATTGTCAAAACGACAGAAAATTTCAATTTTTTTTGGGAATTTTTTTCTTTTGCGGATCTTTGGTACGGATTTCTTACTTTTTTATGAACCAAACCCGAAATTCCTGTCAATCATCAGACTAACTATAGAGTACCGTGTGCAGTTAAATGCCCCCGTTGTGCAGTTGAATTTTTTGCCAAAAATTTTACAAAGGCAAAACCCCTTTAAAAAATTTTTTTAAATTTTGGGGCCTTTTCAAAATCAATATTTATTTAAAAAATTTTTAAAATAGAGTTCTCCATTGTCAAAAAACCAATTTTTGCAAACGACAGAAATTTAAGATTTCGGAAATTTAATTTTTTTTTAAGCGGGACTTTGGGGGCGGATTTCTACTTATTTTTTGAACCCAAAACCGGGACTTCACGCAAAACATCACCTAAATTAGGTACACTGGGCAGTTGTAGAATCGCCCTGTTTTGCAGTTGAATTTTTGCCAAAAAAACACAAGGCAAACCCCTTAAAATTTGTTAATTTTTGGGCCGTCTCAAAATCAATAATTCTTTTAAAATTTTTAAAAAGGGGGTTCTCCCATTTTCAATAACCAATTCATTTAAATCGGCAGAAATTGCAGATTTACGAAGTTTTTTTCCCTTAAGCGGTATCTTTGGGGACGGATTTCTTACTATTTTTGAACAAACGGGAAATTCACTTAATTCACGCTAACTAAGAGAACTGGCAGTTAGAAAACGCCTGTTTGCAGTTGAATTTTGCCAAAAAAATTCACAAAGGCCCCCCTTACAAATTTTTTTAATTTTGGCCGTTTTAAAATCAATTAAATTTTTTAAATTATAACAATAGATTTCCCCTTGTCAAATAACCAATTTTTTTGTCAATGGAAAATGACAGATTTACGGAAGTTTAAATAAATTTTTAACGGGACTTTGGGGAGGGGTTTTTTTATATTATGAAACCAAACCGGGATTCCTGTCAAATTTACGCCCAACATAATACACGTGGGCATGTAAATCGCCCTGTTTGCAGTTGAATTTTTGCCAAAAAAATTTACAAGGCCCCCTTAACAAATTTTTTAAAAATTTTGGGGCCTTTCCAAATAAAAAATTCTAAAATTTTACAAGGGGGTTTTCCATTGTCAAATAACCCAATTTATTTTCAACGGACAGAAAAGCAGATTTAAAGGAAATTTATTAAAATTAAAAACGGACTTTGGGTACGATTTCTTACCATTTTTGAAAAAAGGGTTCCTTTTAAAAATCACACTAAATAAAAGAAACGGGCAGTGTAGAATCGCCTGTTTTGGGAGTTGAATTTTTTTTCCAAAATTCACAAAAAAGGCCTTAAAAATTTTTTAAAATTTTGGGGCCTTAAATCAATAATTTTTTAAATTTTTAACAAGAGTTCTCCCATTGTCAAATAAACCCTTTTTTTCAAATTGGACGAATTGACAGATTTACGAAAGTTTTTTTTTACTTTAAACGGGATTTTGGTACGGATTTCTTACTATTTAACCCAAAAGGGAAATTTCCTGTCAATATCACGACTAAAATATAGTTTTAAAGTGTGCAGTGGGGAAAACGCCCTGTTGGCAGTTGAATTTTTTGCCAAAAAAATTTACAACACCCCCTTAACAAAAATTTAAAATTTTCCCCCCTCTCAAAATCAATATATTTTTCAAAATTATTAAACAAAGGGTTCCCCATTGTCAATAACCAAATTTTTTTTCAATCGGACAGAAATTGAGATTTACGGAAGTTTTTTTTACTTTTAAACGGATCTTTGGTACGGATTTCTTATTTATTTTAAAAAACCGGAACTTCACTGTCAACACACGACAATAAAAGTAACGTGGCAGGGTAAAACGCCTGTTGGGCAGTTGTTTTTTTGCCAAAAAATTCACAAAGGTAACCCCTTTAAAAATTTTTTAAATTTTTTGGGGCCCCCCCAAAAAAATTTAAATTTTTTTTAAAAATTTTCCCCCAAAAATTTCAAAAACCTTTTTTTAAATGGCGTTGCCAATTTAAAAAAATTTTTTTTAACAATTTTGGGTTTATTTCTTATTATTTACCCAAAAAGGGGAATTCGGGGTTAAATAATTAGGACCTGGGGGGTTTTCCCTTTTTCAGGGAAATTTTTTTGCCAAAAAATTCACAAAGGTAACCCCCCCCAAAAATTTTTTTTTTTGGGGCCCCCCAAACAATTAATTTTTTTAAAATTAAACAAAATTTCCCCTTGTTTAAAAATTTTTTAAAATCAAAAAATTTAAAAATTTTCAAGTTTTATTTAATTTTTTTGGGGCTTTTGGGGCGGATTTTTTTTATTTATTTTCAAACCCGGGGCTTACGTTATCATTAACAAAGGGGGGGGTGTAAATCGCCCTTTTAGTTGAAAATTTTTTTTAAAAAACCCCTTTTTAAAAATTTTAATTTTGGCCCCAAAATCAATAATTTTTAAAAAAATTAAAAATTTTTTTGTCCAAAAACCAATTTATTCTTAAAAAATTACAATTTTGAGTTTTTTTATTTTCCATCTTTTACGGAAATTTTTTTTTAAAAAACCAAAAGGGACTTTGGGGTACCGATTTTATATAGAACCAAATAGAATCCCGTTTCATTAATTTTTTTTTTAAAAATTAAAGGCCCCTTAAAAATTTTTAAATTTTGGGGCCTTCAAAAAATTTTTTTTTAAATTTTTAAAAAGGGTTTCCCCCTTTCAAAACCCTTATTTAAATAAAAAATTCAAAATTTCAAATTTAATTACGGGATTTTTGGGGGCGGACTTTTTTTTTTAAAAAAACTGCTTTTTTTAACAAACGAAATTAAAGTCCTTCAATAAATTGGGGGGTTTTATTTTTGGGAAAAATAAAAAAAAAGGGGGCCCTTAACAATTTGTTAATTTTTTTGGGCCTTTTCAAAAAATAATTTTTAAAATTATTAAAAAATTTTTTCCCCTTGCAAAAACCCAAATTTTGTCAAATCCAAAAAATTTACGATTTGGGTTTTTTTTACCTTTTTGGTTTTTTTTTTTAAAAAAAAACCACGTTCCTCCAAAATAAAAAAAAGGGGGGGGTTGAATCGCCTGGTTTTCCTTTAATTTTTCCCAAAAAAATTCACAAAGGAACCCTTACAAATTTTTTAATTTTGGTCCGTTCCCCAAAACAATAAATTTTTAAAATTTTAACAATAGGCCCCGCAAATCAAAATTTTTTTCAAAAAAGAAATTACGATTTAAAATTTTTTTTTTAACGGATCTTTGGGGGGGTTCTTTAAAAGAAAAAAGGGGTCCCCTGATTTATAGATCTTAAAAAATTGCCCAAAAAAAAAAAAAACCCCCCATTGAATTTTTGGGGAAAATTTCAAAAACCCCAAAAATTTTTAAGGGGGTTTTTAAAAAAAAAAAATATTCAAAGGCATTGCAATCCAATTTAAAAAAGGGACTACGATTTACATTT